>PVKA01002797.1:0-119332 GCA_004027165.1 Ctenomys sociabilis
AAAAAAAAAAAAAAAAAAAAAAAAAGTAACCAATAAAAATGCTGGAAAGGCTGTGGAGAAAAAGGAACCATTCTCTACTGCTGGTAATACAAGGGCAGGTTGGTACAACCATAATGGAAATCGGTATAAAAAGACTTCTTCAATGGAATATTAAAAAGCACTATCCATAAAGGTAAAAATTCAGTCATTGCCCAAAGCAAACATACCTAAAATGAACAGAAAGTATGTGTTATGGATTATGGCTAGTTGTCCCCCCAAAGCCTCATGGAGTCATAGGGCAGCTTTTGGAGTTTGTGATTGGTTGTTGTGGATGTGGGTGCTGAGCGCACCCAGGAGCAGGAAATCTGCATTCCAACATGGGCAAGGCAAAGAGGCCAGCTAGCCAAGCAGGGCGGAGCCGAGCTGCTGCCCCTCCCTTTGCTCCTCGGTCTTTCCCTCCGCCATGAACGACTGCCCTGGGCTGCGTGCAGCTCTGCCTGGGAGCCTGCTGACTATAGACTGAAACCTCCACTAGCTGTCAGCTGAGCAAGCCTTTCCATCTTTAATTCGGGTGTTGGGTATTTTTGTCCCAGTAATGAGAGAAAAGTAACTGAGATACTAGGAATGTTTTGAGAAGATCAAATTCATATGTCCACCAATATTAAAAGATGTTAAATATTAACTTTAATCAATAAAATGTATACCAAGATCAAAATTAAAAGTGATATTTATTTAAGAAATACTAAGAAATGTGGTGACTGAAGGTGTTGTTGATGTAAATACAAATATATGTAATTATTGTGGATGAAAAAGGATTGTACATTTTATCTTGTGACTCTAATTTTATTTCTTGATAAAGAACAAAAAATAATTTCTACATGTGCTTTATGATATATGAAAACTCTCTTCATAAAAATATTCATGATATCAAAATCCTATCAATTCAAAAATGCCTATTATTGGAAAAATATAAAGAAATTAAGGTATCACCATGGAAATTTATGTAATAATGAACATTAAATAGTAACTACTTACCACAAAAGGTGAAAATTAGCCTTTTGACTAAAAAACACAATTTCTATAAGAATAAACAAAACGTGGTACCCTGTTTTTTTTTTCCTTTTTGTATAGTTCTAGGAATTAAAACTAGGGCCTTGTGCATGCAAGGCAAGAGCTCTACCTTTGAACCACATCTCCACATCATGATATCATTTAATAAACTTCAAAAGACAAGCAACATGCTGTTATGTACACAAATCTATAACCAATGTAAATATAAAAAGGAATGACAGTAATATTTATAATATCACTGTCAAATAATATGGGTAGGTAAGAACATATAGGGTGATGACAGGTATAGGTAATATTTAGTTCTCACCTAAAAAAAACTATATTCATTATTTTTTAAAAATTATATACAGAGGGCCGAGGAGATGGCAAGCACAAGACCCTGAGTTCAATCCCCGGTTCTGGAAAAAAAAAAAAAAAAGGAAAAATTACATAAAGAAAAAAGAAAGCACTGTTGTAATAGTTGGTTACAACCAAAGACTATGATTAATCCAATTTGTGGACCTATCAAAATTAAGAAAAAGAGTTAATTCAGCACATCTTTCAATACTGATTTTAAATCTAAGCAAAGACAGTGGTGCTATGAAAACCATCAACAGCAATGCCACCCACAACAAAGAAAATGTCTGTAACAGTGAACATTAACCTGAACTCACACCGTCAACTGAAGTTTCAGACTTAAAATACTAGATACAAATTCAGGTGGATGTGGCCACACTGACGGTAACCCCTGGGGCCAGAGCCAGGCCACTATGCTGATTTGCTTATCAATCCCTTGAGTCAGAGCAGGCTGAAAGACAGGATTCGCATCGAATCTGGTCTAGTAGAGCTCTATAAAGAAAGCAGAAGGCACTGGGCGTGGAGGCCCACGCCTGCAATCTTAACCACTCAGGAGGGTGAGCAGGAAGAGCAATTCAGAGACTCTATCCTAACCTATGAAGGACTGGAGATACAACTCAGTCACAGTGGACCATTAGGTGTGACCCCAGGACCCCAGGGAAAAACAAAATAGAAGAGAATGCTGTAAATATATATATTAAGGTATTAACCAAAATATTCACTGCATTCAATTAGATACTAACCATATATTAAAATAAAAATATTTGTAGCAGAACTTTTCATACATAGATAGCGTATATTCTTCATTAAGAGTCTCTTCTTTATTAGTGTCATATAATCCTGAAACCTGGCTTTTTAGAATTTAATATTCTGGAACTGTGAAGTTGAGTATCAAAACCAGCACTTCAAGTGATCAAAGTAATAATTATGCAATTTTCTTTCAGTGGCCAAATGCAATAGAATTTAAAAAGCTTTCTTTTATTGAAGATTCTTTAACAATACTAAATTTTAAACTCTAAAATGAAGTACACAGTGTTTAAGGAGGCAATTCATTAGCCTTCCAGAGTGTTCATAATGAAAACCTCTGAAAATGGAAAGGGATAGGAAGAACCCAACACACTTAAATTTTAAATGTCAATAACATTTCTCCCAACCAAAAATTATTTCTTGTTACTTGATTCCTCTCAAGCTCCAGGTATTTAGCTGCTTTAAATCTGTGACAAATTGTAACTATTAGCGCAAACAACCACAGTCACAAATGCCATCTCCTTCGAAATCAATAGCCCATCATCAAATAATTAATGCAGCAATGTGACTGAGGAACCTATCTGTCTCAAGTGATTTTTGTTAAAGGTTAATTTCTGTTGCTTTGATATCGTAAAATCATAGTGAATCATTTTTCGAGGGACTTGTTTTTATCAAAATGCATAGGCATTAAAAATAGGAACAGAAAGCCGGGCATGGTGGCGCATGCCTGTAATCCCAGCACTCAGGAGGCTGAGGCAGGAGGATTGTTGTGAGTTCGAGACCAGCCTGAGCTACAAAGTGAGCTTAAGGCCAGCCTGAACTGCATAGTGAGACCCTGTCTCAAAAAGACAAAAAAAAAAAATAGGAACAGAATGCCATCAAAGTTGAAGATCTCTACATAAAGTTGGCAGTTTTGTTCTTCAGCATTATGGCAGCACATTATCAGTGACCATGGTAGGCATCATACAGGGCCCAAAGGCACCCATGTCCTAATCTCTGGAACAGAAGGACATGTTAATTTCTGTGGTGAATGAGGCTTAATAGCTGATGTTAAGTTAAGGGCCTTGAGCTGGGGAAATTGTCATTATTATTGTGACATTTGCTTTTTATTCCTATTCTAAATACCCAGCTCCTACATTATAAAGATGGATCTCTTTATAGGATTCAACAATTGAAGTATTTTTTATTTCCCAGTAAAATGAGATTGATCACAATTAACATTGAAGTGTTATTCATGTAATTCTTTCTGAGTGTAGATATTGATTCTGTTTTGCAATTTTATTTGTTTATTTACTTATTCATTTTGATTTTTATTTTTGAGACAGGGTTTCACTATGTAGTTCAGGCTGGCTTTGAACTCACTATGTAGCCCAAGGTGTCCTTGAACTCATGACCATCCTCCTGCCTTAGCTTTCTAAGTGCTGGGATAACAGGTGTGTGCTACCACTTCTGGTTCTGGTTTGCCATTTTATTTTATTTTATTTTATATTTATGTATTTACTTATTTTTTTTATTTTAGGAAAGGGTCTACAGAGTGTTCAGGGTCTCCCTGCTAGATCAGACTCATGGTGGTCCCCCTGTTTACAGCCTCGCAGGAGCTAGGATTACAGATGCATGCCACCATGCCCAGTTTCAATGGCTGTCTTAGTGTACCATGGGGGCAGGGTCAGCACAGCAGGCTAGGGATTGAACCTTTGGCCCCTGTGCCTGCTTGCAGATGCTTTAATCCATTGAGCTATTTGGCCGGCCCTGGTTTGCCATTTTAAATTGTGATTTTTAACTCTCTGAGAATCAAAGAGACTTCTAAAAAGTGTCAGTTAATGCCAAGAAAATAGCTCAGCAGATTAAACCACCTGCAAGAAGGTGCAGGGGCTGGGGGTTCTATCCCCTGAATTCCAAGTTGGCCCCACACCAGGGCTTGCTGAGATGGCAATTGAGAGTTGGATGTTGTGGCACACGCCTATAATCCCAGCTCTTGGGAGGTTGTAAACAGGCAAATCACTCTGAGTCCAATCTAGTAGTGAGACCCTGAACACCCTGTACACACTTCCCTAAAAATACACAAAAAAATCTTTTTTTTAAATAACAAAAATAAAAAGCATCAGCCAACTAGTAACAGAAGATGACCACAGTTCTGACATGGAACCATTACTGATTTTCCATCTATAGAGAGAACAGCACTAAAATTACAACTAAGGTCCTCTGTAAAACCTGCTCCTGCATGCCACTACAAAGTGGCATTATCCACAGGGACAACTATCGCCCGGTGGCACCTGCTGAGAAGTGTGGGAAGCTAACCTTGCCTGCAGTACCCATATTTGTGCCTTACTGCTATGGTTGGAAAACCACACCCCTCCCTTTGGCTCCTGTTTCACTTCCGCGTTATGCTCCCGCCTGTAAGGCTTGACCCCGAGCGACCTCCATGCTAAGCATCATCCTAGCCACCCTCTGGTTAGCTTTGTTTCTAGCAAATGTATGCAGAAGCATGCCGGTGTTTTGCCTTCGTTTGCATAATGTAAGCCATACATGCGTGTGATGGCTTTCAAGAGGCTGTCTATGAGAGCAACATGCCACTCTAAGGCCTGGAGCCTGAAGGCAGCATCTGCACACAAGGTACGCCTATGGGTATTATGGTCTGTGCATTTACACTCTGTAAGAGACACTGCCTGTCTGTTACATGTGGCAGCACTGTGTTAAACACGTGTGTCTCAATATTGAGTCCATAACCCAGCCCTTGGAAATTTGGGAAATATAATGACCTCAGGAAGTTTTAGAACCTGCTTACAGAGACAGAAAATGGATATTCCAGCTGTCAGCCTACCATGAAGAAATTATAGTCCTGTCCAAGTGTTATCCTGTCCATGGAAATCTCTGAATTATTTTCCATAGTAAGGGAATAATATTAACAGTTTCTTCTCCTTATATAAACTATATACATAATCAAATTTATAAACATATAAAAAGTATGTTAATTATTAACATAATACGTAAGCTATAATATTATCACTTTTTAAAAAATCACAGGCTCTCACCCTGTAATAGAATCACAGAGAATAATTTTCTAAATACACAGACATATGAAAGTGTACATAAATGGATAGATGAGTTACAAATATTCCTGTTATGCTCATACCTATTTTCAGTTCACTTTGTTGCATTGCTCTGTTGACTTCCCATGACCTCCTCTCTGATTTTTACCCTTCCTCAAGAACATATCACCCCTAGAGTCACATGCATATGCATTTAGGCTCGTGTACTTTTGAGTTTTGTATATGTGGGGGAGACTAGAAGTAGGGATTCAGAGGAAGTTTTTTATTCTAAAAAATAATTCAATCAGTTGTCAAGTAGCAAACTGCAGTCTGATGTTTATTATTGATTGGAGGAGAAAAGCTCCTCTGCCTGGAGAACAATTTGTGAGGTGAGAGTAACAGTGCTAGAGAGGAGACTGCAAGGGTCCAAGATGAAGAACGGGAGCCTGAAAAGCGGTCCTGTGCAGGGCCGGTGGGATGGAGAAGGCAGGACATACAGCCAGCAAGGATTTATAATTTTCCTGTTGAGAGAACCAGCAAGGCACAAGGGAGGCAATCACAGCTGGCATTTCATATCAGCGCCTGGTTGTGTTGACATTTATCACCTGCAATTCTCAGCTAAAATGTGTCATACTATGATCAGCCATATGAAGTTAGGAGAAAGAAGGACGAGGTGGCCCACACAGTAAAGAAAGTAAGTGTTGAGTCTAAGAATGCAATAGAAATGGGAAGTCAGACCAAAGAAATAGCTCCCAGAAAATTCTCAGGGATTTGGGAAAAAAGTGACACTGTAACCCGTGGAATGGGAAAGGTGTTCTGTATGAATTACAAGAATATGTACCTAAAAGACTCTATGACTTCATAAGTGTTTAGGCAAATGAGACTATACTTTTTTAACATAAATTGTATAAGTGAGACCATCAAGTCACTGATGATGTATTTCATTATATTCTCATCAAACACATGTAAGCTTTTGGCTTTCTTTGGAGTCATATCGAGACAAAAGTAAATTTCTTTCCTCAGGCTTTGTCAATTTGATAGATAAAATATCACCCTCACAGAATAAATTTCCAGTGTTTTTGGCTCTTGAAGTTGAAAACCCTTTTGTATTTGTTTTTTTAAAAATTTCTTCTTCTGTTAACACAGATAGCATAACATTAATTAAATTGAGTAATAACCCCCATCCCATAGCCTCCCCACAAGCACTCTACATTTGTAACTAGTCATTTCATAAGTGCAGCTGGATTTTTGTTGTTGTTGTTCTTTTGTTTCTTTGTTCCATGTGGCAGATCGAGCCCTGATCCAGCACACTGAGCTACATCCCTGACACAGTATCCTCCTTAAATATTATTTATTTTGAAACAAACTCTCATTAAGTCTGGCTCAATCATCCTGTGTCAGTTGTCCAGGGTATTGAGACTGCTGACGTGTCCTGGCACCCTTGGCTGTCAACTAATATTTTTAAAGAAGAACAAAATCCATGTTATAGAAGGAAACCTGGGTTTATTTTACTATACAGCTAGCTTAAGCATATTTATCTTAAGCATGTTATCAGTTTTTAAATTAATAACAAGTAGTAAACTTTCAATTAGTGTTTTGTGCATATCTGTTGGAAAGCTGAAAGCCCTGAGATCAACTTCAAATACATTAGCTATGCCCTACTCAAATCAAGATTTTTTGTTAATACTCTCGTGTTCTGCCCCTTCAGGGTTACAAGTTAGAGGTAAGAAATAAGAAGGACTGGGTTGACCTCTAATTATTAACAAAAATGTCTCCTAGATATGGTTTGGTTCAAAACTCAGAAAATAAATAAGCACAAATATAGTTATTTCTCCTTAATGATATCCTATGCTTTTAAGCATATTATCTTCAACTACAAAACACATCCACCCTGTGAACCTTACTATATAATAATAATAACTGTTCTCCTTGGATTCAACATATATCAGTTATATTGAGGTTTCTGATCAAATACTGCAAATGGCGACCGAAACAATAGACCCTTGGTTCTGTTTTGAGGCTGAAGTTTGAAGATCAAGGCACTGCCAAGGTGCTTCTCTGGTGAAGCTATCTTTTTTAGGTTTCCTGTTTCCCACCCTCTCATTAGGTTGTCAAGCAGTCTGTATGAAATTTCTAATGTCCATTTCTCCTTTTATAAAAAGGTCAATTCAAGACGATGGCCTCCTGAGCCCTAAGGATTCATTAACGTGAACTCCCTTCTTAGCCTTATCTCCAAATAGAGTCCCATTGAGAGTTGAGACTTCAATAGAGGGATTTCAGTGGAACACCAGTCAATCTATGCAGAAGCACTCAGGTTTTAGGTTTATATCGTGTCTGGTGATACCTAGCCTAGGCTGACGGAGGAGTATATTATGCAAAAGCAGTGGGGATACCTTATCCTTATTATGGCACCAAAGCGACATTTCTGGTTTCCAGTGAGAGATACATAATTTCAAGCAGAGAGAAACCATTGAAATAAATAACATACAGCTCTATATTGGGCCACACTATTAGGATAAATAGCAAGGCATGCTATAAAGACTGTGCAAGCCATTGAGCAAAAACAGCATTACAGTTTTGCTGGGCATGATGACACATGCCAGCAATCCCAGCTCTCCCGAGGCTGAGGCAGAGCAGTTGCTGGGAGTGTAAGGCAATCTGGTCTTCATAACGAGTCCCAGGCCAGTCTAGACTATAAGGCAATACCCAGTCTCAGAAAAATAAACAAACAAATAGACTGCTAAGCCATGTTCCCATGTTTGAAAACCAAGCATTTTATTTCATATTAAGACTTCAAATTTAGATGTCATAAGAATGTCAATCTAAATGCATAAAGGAAACCAACCAACCTTTAGAAAACATTTCACTTGAGTTTTGCCTTTAGTTTTTCTTGTATTACTAAAGATCTACTCCTTCCTCCTCTTTTCATTAGTGGGTTCTGGGCTTTCCAGCTGCAAGGTGGCTTTGAAGTTTGTATCTTTTTATGACTACTGACTCCCTCCAGAGACATCTCCTGTAATCGTCTTAGGAAATGGTCCTGGGGACTTTTGTGCTGTGCAATTACCCCTTGATGGGAAGAATACACCAAGCAGCCATGCTGAGCATTTAAAACTCATTTAATACAGCCAAAAGTACCAGCATTTGCAGGCTTGCGGCCATGAAGAAAGAACCCCCGTGTCTGAAGGGAAACAGGTCTCACCAGAAGGGGCCTTGCTGGAAGCCTCGTGGGGGTGTATAGCAATGAGTACAGAAACACACAGGAAGGACTACCAGGAAAGGCCCTGAAGAGCTGGTTTCGTATGAACATATATGTATGTGTTTGTGTACGTGTGTGTACACGTGTGCATGCACACTCAAAAGTTATATATTTTCCTGTCTTTATTTTCTCCATTGGATATTATTTACTGCCTCATTGGGCTCATATACGAAAGGAAACACCAACAAACTCTACTCCTTATTATCACTGAGGCAAGGCATTATATGTCATCTTCTGCTTATGACTTTTAAAATCTTTTGGTAATTCCAGAGCCTTTGAGTTATATTCCTCAACAGGGCTCTGGCTGCTGCCAAAAGAAAGGTTGAATTGTTAAATACTGGCCTAAGAAATGTGATTCTTATGCAGTTTCATGGAAGTTTTCTAACGTGCTACAATATTAAGGATATAAATTCCCATAGAATATCATTATATATCATTAATACCCAAAGCAAAATTCTTTGTGGTCTTTTGAAAAACCATTACAGCCTACGACAATATAATCTTTTAATGCTAATTTCATTGCCAAGAATTGGATTATGTTTCTAACCCCAGGATGTTAGTTCTAGTGATGCAGAATATATTTTGCTCTCAGAAATGCTACCGAGAAGTGGCCCATCATAGAGAAACCATGAGACCATGATATGCAAAACAGAGGTGAGCAGAGGGAAGGGGCTTGCTGTCTGCCCCCAACTTTCATGTCCATATTTGGAAAGGCAGAGTTTCCCTAGAAGAGTTGAGAATCTTTCTTTATGACTTGGGGAAGTCCTCCTTTCAGCAATCATTGCCCCTGGCGTAGTAAGTTCTGGCTTAGCTCTTCACAGGCTTTTCTGTAATCTTGTGCAGATTCACCTTTTAAGAGAAGCATCATCTCTTGGGATTACCAGATTTTTATTGATCACACCCTAACAACTACTTTTGCTCCATTTATGGTAATTAGAGATCCACAGGGACCCAGCATTGTTTGAACATGAAGGAGGTTAAACCACTGTGTTAAAAAAAAATCAGATGAATTAATAAACAGAATAGAGAACTTTTAAGGAAGTGAAATTAATTTAATATTAATGAGAAGATGCAAATTAGTACATTTGTCAAAATCTATTGAAATTACAACACCAAGATGAGACTTAATGTAATCCATGAACCTTCATAATAATAATGTGTCAATGTAAATTGTCACTTGTCACAATTTTACTTCCATGGTACAGGATGTTAACAGTAGTCTGTGTGGTCAAGGGAGGAGCAGGTAGGGATGGGAAGATAAGTGTTCAGCTGTGTTGTGAATCTAAAACTTCTCTAAAGTATAACATTTATTAAGGAAACAGGGCAGATACAATGAGGAAATGCTTTTTTTTTTTTTTTTTTTTTTTTGTCCTCTTTTCTTCACAATTTGCTCTTAAGGCTCTTGGAATTCCAAGCATAATTGGGGAGTGTACTTTCTTTTTATCAGGAGTCTACATTTCTTTCAATTCAGCAGGAGGCTATGACAAGTCTATGTATATATGAACCCAAAATTGCAGCACCTAAATACATAAAGCAAAACTTAGTAGACCTGAAGGAAGAGATGAACTACAATACAAAATAGCAAGAGACTTCAAACTCCAAATTCACGATGGATATATCATCTAGAGAGAAAGTCAGTAAGGAAATACCAAATAAGCTAGATGTTAGACCAAATACACCTAGCAACTATATACTAACGAAAATCCCCACCCAACACTTATAAAAGGCACATTCTTCTAGACAGTAGACAATATTGCACAAATAATCTGTTAAAATAAAAGTCTTAAAATTTTAAGAAGATTGAAATCATGTCAAGTATCTTTTCTAATAACAAAAATTAAAAATAGGATTTAGTATCAAGAAGAACTTTGAGGTCCAGGGAGATGGCTAGTAGAATAAGTGCTTCCCTTGCAAGCACAAAGGCCTGAGTTCAATTCCCAATCCGGAAAAAAAAAAAAAAAGGACTTTGAAAACTTTGCAAATATATGAAATTTAGACAACATATTTCTAAATGAGAAATTAAAAGAATAACTGAAAAATACCTACAACAAACAAATATGGAAATACAAAATGGCAAAATTTAAGAGATAAAATAGTTCTAGAGAGAAGTTTATAGCTCTTAAAACACCTACATTTCAGAAAAATAGATAGGAAACAGATAGACAGACAAGGAGACCAAATAAATAACCCTAAGTTTAAACTAAAAAGACTAGAATAAACAAAAACAAAATAAGCCCAAAGTTAATATGAGGTAAGAAATAACAAAATTCAGTACACAAATAAATCAAGCAAACTCCACAACTAATAGAAATGATTAATAACATTGAGTTGTTTTATTAAAAATTTCAACAAACATTTCTCACAACTAATTTAAAAAAGAAAAAATAATGCTTAAATCAATAACATTAGAAGTTTGGATGACTTTCAGTAGCCCAATAACCCCTCTCAATAGCCCAATAACACCAGTGAAATATGAGATATAACAAAAAACCTACTGACAAAGAAAAGTCCAGGTCCTGATAGAGTCACAGCTGAATTCCACAAGAAATGTATAAAAGATATATGCCCTATACTCCTCAAACTCTTTAAGGAAATTGAAAAGGAAGCAACCCTCCCAAAATCATTGCTGGAGGCAAGTATTATACTGATACCAAAACGAGGGAAAGACGTAACTAAAAAAGAGAACTACATGCCAATCTCCCTCATGAACATAGATGCAAAACTCCTCAATAAGATCTTAGCAAATAGAATACAGCAAAACATGAAGAAGATCATACACCATGACCAGGTAGGATTCACTCTAGAGATGCAAGAATGGTTCAATGTTCGAAAATCTATAAATGTAATACACTATTTCAATAGAACGAAAACTAAAAACCACATGATCACCTCAATTGATGCAGAAAAGGCTTTTGACAAAGTCCAACACTCATTCATGTTCAACTTCCTACAGAAAATTGGAATAGAAGGCCTCTACTTCAATATGATATAAGCCATTTATGAAAACAAAATGGCTAACATAATTCTAAATGGGGAAAATCTGAAATCTTTTACTCTTAGATATGATACAAGACAAGGATGCCCTCTATCACTCCTACTATTTAACATAGCTCTGTACTCATTAGCTAGAGCCATTAGACAAGAGAGAAAAATCAAAGGAATAAGAATAGGTAAAGAAGAAGTTAAATTATTACTATTTGAAGATGACATGGTGCTTTACTTAGAAGATCAAAAAATTCCATCAAGAAGCTACTAGAATTGATACACAAATTCAGTAGCATAGCAGGATACAAAGCCAGTACTCAAAAGTCAATAGCATTCCTCTACACAGATAACAAACACACTGAGAGGGAAAGTATATAAACAATACCATTTATAATAGCACCGAGAAAAATGAAATACCTTTGAATTAATCTCAATAAAAAGTCAAAGGTCTTTTCAAGGAAAGCTACAGTACTCTTAAAAGAGATCATAGAGGATTTCAGAAAATGGAAACATATTCCCTTTCTTAGATAGGAAGAACCAACATTGTGAAGATGGTCATACTCCCAAAATTGCTGTACAGATTTAATGCAATCCCTATCAGACTACCACCAACATACATTACAGACCTAGAGAAATCAGTCCTACAATTTATTTGGAACCAGAAAAGAACTAGAATCTCAAAGGCAGCCCTGGCCAACAAAGACAAAGTCAGAGGCATTACAATCCCTGAATTGCAATTATACTGCAAGACTACTGTAAAAAAAAAAAAAAAATCAACATGGTACTGGCAACAAAATAGACCTGAGGATCAGTAGAATAGATTAGAAGATGCTGAAGCCTCTATGAATACACTCAGCCACCTTATCTTTGACACAGGAGCCAAACATACTCACTGTAACAAAGATAATGGTGCTGGAAAAACTGGCTCCCTATGCCGAAAAGTAACATTTGACTTAGGTCTATCACCTAAGCTAAAATCAAAATGGATTAAAGATCTAAAAATTAAAACTGAAACACTAAATCTCCAAGAAGAGAAAGTAGGAGAAACTCTTGAAGACATAGGGGTAGGCAAAGAGTTCATGAACAAACATGAAATTGCACGGCTAACACTTTAAAGAATTAATGACTGGGACCTCCCCTCATTGAGAAGTTTTGCACGTCAAAATAAATTATCAACAAAATGAAAAGACAACCCAAAAATTTGGGAAAAATCTTGACAAATATGTATTCAGACAAAGGTCTGCTCTCTAGAATTTATAAAGAACTAAAACACATTAGGGCCCCAAGTTTTGAAGACCCAAACCAGAAATGGGCATCTGAGATGAACACGCACTTCTCAGAAAGTGAAATTAAAGAAGTGAGTAAATACATCAAAAAATGCTCCACATCACTGGCCATCCATGAAATGCAAATAAAAACAACACTGAGATACCATCTCACTCCAGAAAGAATGGCCATCATAAAGAAATCAACCAACAATAAATCTTGGAGAGGTTGTGGGGAAAAGGGAACCCTTCTCCACTGCTGGTGGGAATGTAGACTGGTGCAACCACTGTGGAGATCAGTGTAGAGACTCCATAAAAAACTAGGACTTGAAATCCAATTCAAAGAAGCTATCTCCCTACTGCGAGTTTTCCCAGAGGATCTGTAAACAACATATATGTGTACCTATGTTTATAGCTGCACAATTTGTGATAGCCAACTCTTGGAAACAACCAAGATGCCTGTCACCTGAGGAATGGTTGAAAATGGTGTGGTATTTCTATACAATGGAGTATTACTCAGCTATAAAGAATGATAAACTTGAAGCCTTCATATTTAAGTGGATGCCACTTGAACATATACTCATAAGTGAAATAAACCAGATGCTTATGTGTAAATATTGTATAGTCTCCCTGGTATAAGAACTCAAAAGAAGAATTACAAATAAAGGTATAACACAATTAAAAAGAAAGCAAGAACTTGAAGACTAGACAATGAAGAGACAGTAAGAAGAGCTAAGAAATAAAACAGAAGCAAAGCCATGGAGTTATATGTACAAGATGGGAAAGGCAATGATCCTGAGAATCTTCAGAAGATTTTCAAATCTAGCAGTTAATTTGGAAGGATTCCCACCCTCACTAACTATATATGCTGATACTTGTGAGCTAAGCAACTGCACTGAAGATGGCAATTTGTAATGGTAGGTTCATGCTTAGAATGCCTGTCATTCTGGTCTTCTGAATACATGATGCTTGTCATGACACACCAGTTACTGCATTGCTGTCTCTTGGGTAGATATTTTTTTTCCTTTATAAAAACTTTATTGGGGGAGCTGGGTAAAAAATGGGGGCCATGCCCCTGGAATCGAATAAATAAATAAATAGAATAAGCTCCCTTTGGCGTTGGGGGCGGCCCCGGCCCGCGGGGAGAGGGGAGCAGCTCACGCGGGCGTCAGCTGGATGGCGAAGACCTCGCCCCCGGCCGGGGACTCCGCGGTGGTGTCCCCTGCCTCGGCGCCACCGCCCGCGCCATTGAGACACATGGCCTCGCCCGAGCTCTCCGCCTCCTGCACGTTGTACTCGCCCTTCTTGCACGCAGTGGAGCGCACATACACTGCCAGACCTGCGCCCGCGGCCAACAGCGCAGCGCCCCCTGCCGCACCGCCCACGGCGACCCACAGCCAGGGACCTGCTCACGGGACCCGGGAGGTCAGTCCACCCCCGTGCACCTGCCCCGGGAACGCGGGGAGGGAGACCCCTGGCCCAAGTCACACCCTACTCGGCGAAGGGATCTGAGCCTTTGAGCCCTGGTCAGGACAACAGCATGAGTCCTACTCCAGACCCCAGCCGCAGTAGCTGCACATAGTGGGGCAAGGGGGGTTAAGTAGACTCCATCAGCTCTTCTTGGCTTTTCTCCAACCCCCTTTTCCCATGAAGACATAGCAGCCAGGGAATAAGATCACATGTCCCCACTCCAGAACCCATTCACAGGTTGATTGTGAGGGGTTTTTTTGTTTTGTTTTTTGAGATAGGGTCTTGCTATACAGTTCAGGTGGGCCTTGAGCTCACTTTGTAGCTCAGGCTGGTCTTGAACTCTCAATAATCCTCCTGCTGCAACCTCCCAAGTGACAGGATAGGCAAACACCACCACACCCGGCTCCCTTGATTTCTACTTTGGCCTACTTTGGTGTCATCTGTGGCAACAGAGTCAGGTGCAGGGCCAGAGCCCAAGACTCGGGTCTCACCCTCTTGCAGAGCCACTGTCCCTCCCCTGGCTGCCACTTACTGGCCACGCGCACTGTGATGCGCCGTGCGTGACGCCCGTGCGCGTTGGTGGCCGCACACTCGTACTCGCCACCGTGGCTGCCCATGGCGCCTGCCATACTCAGTGTGCTATTGTTGCTGGACAGGCCAATGTTGGAAGCCCCGGGAGGTGCGCACCAGCTGATTTGTGCCGGAGGCCACGCCTCTGCGTGGCAGGTCAAGGTGAAGTTCCCCCCAGGCCGCACACTGGGGGGAGAGGCAGCTAGCTCTGCCACCATCGGCCGATATTCAATGCCCACGGTGACAGTCCGAGAGTCTGTGCCATGCGCATTAGTGGCCTCACAGCGGTAGGTCCCCGCATCCTCCCTGGATACACACGGCCTCTCTGGCCAGGGTGTGCCCTCACGCAGGCAGCGCACGCGTGGGGATGGGCGGCCCCGGGCAGAGCAGGCTAGCGCAACAGCCCGAGCCCCTTCCAGCCATGTCTGGTGACTGGGACAGGTGGACTCATCCATGTGGGGCGGCGACTCCGCGCTGACGACCACGGTTTTGACCGAGGAGCCGTGGGGGTTGGTGGCATTGCAGAGGTAGATCCCAGGTGGCAGGTCACTAGGGAGAGGAGGTTCTCGGGGTCTGGGTTTGGAGGAATCCAGTGGCAACACCACCCCCTCGTTGGCATCTTCTGATCCTGCACACTCCACACTGGGCTGTGGTTTCCCATCCACTTCTCAGAACAGCGACCTGGATCCTTCCACCCATGTCCAGTTGCTAGGGCATCCTGGCTCCTCAAAGCTGGGGCCATACTCCACAGTCAGCATTACTTCCTTGACGGCCGTCCCCTGAGCATTGGCAGCTGTGCAGCGGTAGGTGCCCGCCAGCGCTCGGGTCACAGGGCCAGGCCGACCTAGCGCCAGTACAGCCCCGCCATCGGGCTGCGCACAGTGCACAAAAGGCTCCGGGTTCCCGGGGGCGTCACAGCACAGCGTCTGCTCTGGGCCCTTGGGCTACGTCCAGTTTCAGGGACAATGGGAGTCGTCCGGGGAGTATAGAGAACATGCAGCTCAGTGCTGTCGTTTTTGCTAAGCATCTCCCCTTCCACTTCCAGGGTGGCGAAGCAGAGGAAGCCACGCCCGTCATCGTTCTCGGTCGCATTGAGCTGGAGCTCCACGGGTTCTCCTGGAGCGGCAGGTGCAATTCCCTCCAGGGTGACCAGAGCTTGAGTGCCAGCTGTGCAAATGACTGTCACCATCCCTTGGGTAGATTTTTTTTTTTTAAAAAAATAAAATAAAATAAAAGGAGGGGGGTTGTGAATAAAGGCAGGAGACAGGAAAAGGAGTGTTGCGGGACTGTCCTGCTACAATGCTGTGTATGGTTAGATTTCTAAACTTATGCACAAACATATAGAATTGTTTATCCCTATTTTTAAAATATATTTAACTTTTTAAATTTTTTTACAATATGTTTTGTAGGGACTTAAAGTTTAACATATCAATACTTGATGAAAAATACCTGTTCCACATTAAGCCTAAGATATTTGACATTCAGACAGATAGTGAGATTAAGCTCAACAGCCTAGGTTATATAGTAAGAAATAAATAAGCTTCTCTTCTAGAAGGTTAACAACTTAAGATTGCAGACCAAAAATTAGATAAAAAAAAGAGGGCTTCAAGGACAGCCAACATTCTGGCACTAACCTTTCAAGGTCAATTAATACTCAGGACATATGAGAACCAGTACGGTAACATCATGTAACTCAGTTGTGTCCCAAATTTTCTGATCAAGATTATGGGATCAAAGAGGAAAGTGAATGATGATGTAGAGTATGCCTAAGAAGAATCACATGGAGAGAAGATTTTCTCTCAGGCTTTCACAGAGAACAAATCCGTCAAGCAATGGCTGTGACTCATCCACAAGGCTTACATGGACAAAGGATCTACAAACTGCAGTATAGGGTCTCAGGATAAATCCTTGTTTTTAAACCAAGAGATTGAAAAACATAAATTTCCATGTGTATATCAGCTATAAAGATTGAAATATAAAGGACGGATTGCAAGCAAGAAAAGACTTACGAAAGATAAAATGAGGGTTTATTGGCTTCACAGCTAATAACATGAAACATTTAAAGAAGAATTAATACCAGCCCTTATCAAGCTGTCAAACAATGTCAAAGAAAAGGGAGGACATAGGAATGAGGCCTTCAGTACTTCGACACCAAAGCCAGACAAGAATACCACAGAAAATAAAAAAATACATAGCATTATCTATGGTAAACATAAATGCCAAACTTTTGTATAAATTACATTGCTAGCAACAACAATATATTCAACAGTATGTCAAAGGGCTGAGGAGATAGTTCAGTGACATAAGTACCTGCCTGGAAAGCATAAGGTCCTGAGTTCAAACCCTGGTGTCAAAAAAAAAAAAACATTGACCATGTTCAAGTGGAATTCACTTCAAAGACGCAACAAATATGTATGAAATGTCACACTGATATAATGGAAGACACAGTGCATATGATCATTTTAATAGACACAAACTAAGTATTTGACAAAATTAAATATATATTATTTTAAAAATAATCAAATTAGGTTTGAAGGGCATATCTCAGTACAGCAAAAGCCATGCACAGCAAATGCCTCCCAGAACACTTAGTGGGCAGAAGTTGACAGCTTTCCTTTTATGATCCAGAAAAGCATAAGGCTGCCCGCTCTTGACATTTCTAGCAAGAGTGATTAATCAAGAGAAATAAAGGAAAAACAACTGAACTGGAAAAGAAGAAGTTAAATTGCTCCTGAAGGTGATATGGTATCAACTACAGAAACCCTAAAGAGTACAAAAATTCCAGAAATAATGAGTAAATTCAACAGACTTTCAGAATACAAAATCAAGATGCAAAAGCTAATAAAACTTCAAGAAATTTAATTCACTTATAATAACTACAAATTATAAATCAAAATCTTAGGAATATATTTAGCCATGCTGATTAACTCTTTTTTAACAACGTTGTTCATCTTTTCTATTATTTCTAGGGTATCTGTTTCATTTGTTTCTATTGCAATCTCTACATTTCTTTCCTCCAATTAACTTCAGTTTCACTTTTGTTGTTTATTCTAGTTATTTTAGGTGCAACATAAGGTTGTTTATTTGATTTCACGCTCTCTGTCTCTCTGTCTCTATCTCTCTCACTTTCATGTTTCTAGATATATAAACTTCCCTCTTAATAACTAATTCTGACCAAAGAAATTGGAGAATATACAAATAAATGGGAAGATATACCATGGTCATAGACTGAAATATTATTAAAATATTTATCTACCACACTGAAATTACCATCAAAATGCCAAAGGAACTTTTCAAATACACACACATACAATAATAATGTTTAAATTTAAAAATTTGTGTGGACATGTGAAACCACCAATAGCCAAAGCAGTCTTGAATAGTAATGAAGAAGCTAGAGCCTTACACTATCAACTTTCAGTTGTACTATAAATCCATATTAATCAAAGGCAGGGAAGAAAGAAAAAAAAAGAAGGGGGCCAGGGAGATAGCTCAGTAGAATAAGCATTTCCCTGACAAGTGCAAGAGTCTGAATACAATCCCCGGTTCCGCCAAAAAAAAAAAAAAGAAAAGAAAAGACAGGGACTGGGGATACAGCTCAGTGGCATAAGCACCTCGAGGCCTCAAGATGATCCCTGGTACTGAAAAAAAAAAGCGTGTTACCAGCAATAAATAAATAAATAAACACATAAAAAATAATTGGCAGAACCCAGAAATAAGTCTGCACATTTACAGCCAACTAAGGAATATGCCAAGAATATGTGATGCACAATGGACAGTCTTCTCAACTGAATACTGTTAGGAAAACTGCATACACATGCACAGAACAAAGAAATAAAATCTTTATCTTACAAGACATGCAAAAATCAACTACAGATGGGTTAAAGAGTTAAACGTGAGAAAGAAAACTGTAGAATCACTAAAAGAAGACATAAGTAGAAGGCTGCCCACTATCAGTTTGATCACTGATACAGGGAGGCACCTGCTTGGGTTAACTGAAGCCCAGCTGGGGCCACTGATGCAGGGAAAGTTCAAGCAATATGTGAGGGTTTCCTGCAAATTGGGTGTGGATGGGTCAAGTACTAACAGAACATTGGCTCTGAACAAGGGATGAGAGTGTGTTTTGTAGGGGAGTTGAGGTGTGGGAGGGGCCACTGCTGAGGGTGGGGCAAAATTTGAGGTCTCTGAGTAAAGAGGGTGTGGGGCTGGCTGACAGGCAGGGTTGTGTTGGGTTCTGGCAGGCGAAGCAAGGCTTTTGTGGTTTTTCCACAGAATCAGCTCCCTGAAGGTGGAGCTGTGTGGGCACTTGCCAGCTGGTTGTGCTGCCCAGAGAAGCTGCTAGCTGAGGTTAGCTCTGTGCACCTCACATGTGAGAAACAGATCTGCCTGGAGAGATGTTTCTTCTGGCTGGGAGGGGTCTGGTCTGGAAACCTGACAATGCCAATAGCACAAGAAACAAAAAGCAAAAATAGAAATTTCATGAAACTAAAATTTCCTGCACAGCAAACGAAATAGCAAATGAACAAAGTAAAAAGAATACCTATAGGGGCAGCCAAATAGCTTAGCACATTAAAACACCTGCAAGCAGGCACAGGAGCCGGGTCTTGTTCCCAGGCTCTACTGTGCCAGCCCCACCCCCAGGGTGCACAGAGACAGCAGTTGAAACTGAGTGCAGTGGAGAGTGCCTGTAATCCCAGCTCTTGGGAGGCTGTAAACAGGTGGATCACTATGAGTCCAAGCTAGTAGTGAGATCCTGAACACCCTGTAAACCCTTCCCTAAAAGTACACAAAAAGAAAGAAAGAAAGAAAGATAGATGGATAGATAGATAGATAGAAAGAAAGAAAGAGTATCTACAAACTTTGAGAAAATATTTGCGATAAATATATCTAATAAGGATTAAAATCCGAACCATATAAACAATTCAAAATGCTCAGCAATAAGAATACAAATAGCCTGATTTTAAAATGGACATAGGCTCTAAATAGATATTTTTCAAAAATTCAAATTGTCAATTAGCTAATGAAAAGATATGCAAACTCAGGACTCACTGGGGAAATAAAAATTAAAACCACAATGACATCGTATTGCACCATTTAGAAATAGATATCAAAATACAGAAAGTGAGCACTGGGGAAGACGTGAAGATGAGGGCGCTCTGGCGTACTGTTGCTGGGACTACCAACTAGTACACCCACGTGTACTATGGAGGCTCCTCATAAACTTGGAAATGAAATTACTAGATGATACAGAAGGTCCGCTTTTGCATATATGCTCAAAACATGAAGTCAGTGTTGAATAGATACCTATATTCACTTGTTTATTGAAATATTTTTCACACTTCTAAGGATATAGAATCACACTAAGTGTCCATTAATAGATAGATAAAAAATATAGTGTACATACACAGTGGAAACCATTCAACCATTAAAAATATGAAAGACTGCCTGCCGTTTATCCAACATGAATCAACTTGGAGGCCGTTACATTAAGTGAAATAATCCAAGCACAGAAAGGCAAATACTTAAGAGTGTCACTCATGTGGAATCTATAGTTTCTCTCATAGAAGTTGTGAATAGAATGTTAAGGCAGGAGAAGGCTGCAGTCCAAAGAGGTGCTGTAGGGTGGAGATGCTGGTCAAGGTGTATGAGCTTTCAGTTAATTAAGGTAATAAGATTAAGAGTGTTGTGAAGATTGTTTAATAAAAATAAATTGGTTTTTTGATTCCACACAAGAATCCACTTGGATTCCCATAGTTTCTGTGTTTTTTCACCACAAAACGACAACTTTGTAAACAGTGCATATATTAATTGTCTGGGCTATTTTGAATATATGTGTGAATATATAAACAAGATCATCAAGTTGTGCACAGTAAATGCATTCAATCTTACTTGAAAATTTTGAAATAACTAAAAGTACTCTCATTTGATCACTAGTGAGACAGCCTGGTTAGATCTGACCACCAGCAAAACAACGTGATTAGAAGATTCATCCGCTTACTGAACCAATGGGGTGGGGCAAATTGCTCAGTATTGTGTTTTAAAACCTACTGGCCAGTGAGATTCAGAGAACTCCCCAGTTGGTAAACACACTGAGACACTGAGTGCAGCTGTACAGTCAGAACTGAATTAAATCCCTAGACATTGAAATACTGGGTGTCAGAGTATTTGGAAATCTCACTATGGACAAATATCATTGCAATCTGCTTGAATATTGCAAAATTTAACATACATGCTAAATATAATACGAAACTTATTGTATTTAGTTTTAGTGCTTCAGAGACATATGCTAGAAAGTCCTCTCATGGTCTAAGAATAATCTTAAATCAAGCTAAAGAGATCAAACAAATGTGGTAACAAGACAAAAAAGCCATCTTTGAGTCCAACCTATCCCTTCTCCAGTTCTCACTACAGAATAGAGATAGCTCAGTTGGCTCAAGAGAATGAAACTGAGAGAATATGTACATGATATCTTGAAAATAATCTAATGTTTGCTCTGTCAGTAGTTAGACTCATGGTCATATTGTATATAATCATCACTTATAAGAAAATGTATAACCATTGTTTCATTTGCTGTCCCTTATTTACCATTACTTGAGTATTTCAAATGATGTTAATCAAATTCAAAATTCTAGGTGGAGCTCAAAGCCATGTATTGCTGTGTCAAGTGCTGAGTTGTCTGGGTACACGTAAGTGTGCAAGCAGGGTGGTCTCATCCATTTCTCTGAAGTCCTCCTGGCCTTCACAGAGCTGAAGTTGTATTTTAAGAGGCATATTTCCTGACCTCAGAACATTACCACAGAATATATTTCAAATTCTATTTGCTTCTATATCTTTAGGCTAAAATGGAAGAAAAATATTCCCTATTATTCACTCTTGTTGTAACTTAAAACTGTATTCAAAAAGGTATTCTTAATGATCAGTGATGAAAGTCATGATTATCAGAGATAGTTATGATAAAGAAGAAGTGTTCCAGGTAATTCTAAAAACTTCAAAAGAGAGCAAGATAAGAAGAGAGTTATTCTTAGATTACTGGAAAACAAAATGCCATCCTTCTATGACTGATTCTGCAAAAATGAATTCTAAATAAGTCAGACCTTTAAAATACCTTCATGTGGAAAGAAAATTACAAGTAAATTTCCCTTCCTTCACACAAAGTGGAATCACTAAAAATAGTGGCACACTCGAGAGGCAGAAGATATTGATAAGAGATCTCACCAAGCTATCAAATCCTTTTCATCAGATGTCCAAGACAAGAGGTTGTAAACTGAAGAGGAAATTTTGCTCACAGAAAAATTGTATTCCTCTTCAAGTGAGCAAACAGAAAGTAAAAGGAATTTAAACATCCTCACTGGTTCCCCTTGCAATCCCATCATTCCTTGGAAAACCTAAGAACTCAAATATAATGGTTTGGACTAAGTCAACAAGAAAATTGTATCAACTACTACTGTAAATTCATTCAAATCATAGACACTATATGTACCAGAGAAAAAGCCTTATCATTTTAGTATAGCTATCATTTATACACCCAATAAAGTGATCAAATCCATTAATATTTCTCTGTAGTAAGACAAATTATACATCCATGTCCAAAGCCATAAGGAAGCTGTGGAAGTGGATGAGGACAAATCAGCAGACCAGAATCCCTGCCTTTAAGATGCTCATTGTCAGGCCAGACAAATAGCTGTCAACAGGGTCTCACTACACAGATTGCACTTGTAGTGATTCTCCTGTTTTCAGCTTCCGAAGCCCCGGGACTACAGGCATGCAACACCATGCCAATTCTCATTTGCCCTCTCAAGGTGCCCCAGGGCCCAGCACAGCACTCCAGGAATGGGACCTCAGCCACTGCGTTCTGCCTAAATAAGTGCTTTAATCTGCTGAGGTATTTGGACAGCCCTTATTTTTTCATTTTTAAAGAATACAAAATAGTGATTGAAAAATAAAACATTAGAAATGATACAAGATTTCACTATATAAAGTGATAATAACTGAATTCCCAATGCCTTTTTTGCTTTTCCCAATTTTTTTTTTTTTTCTGTAGAACTCAGGCCTTTGTACTTGCCAGGCAAGTGCTTATTTTACTGAGCTATCTTCCTGGCCCCTCCCCAATGCTTTTGACTGGGAATTTTTTTTTCTCCACTGAAATGTTTCATCAAGGCAATATTTTGAAAGAAATACCTAAGCAAAGGTCATGACATAATGTAAAAGGAAAGAAGAAAACATTAATTACAGCTTTATTCTGATGCATATTACCAACACACTACATGCTCATTTTGCTTCATCCATTTGAGGAAGGTTAAAAATTCAAGACAAGGAAATAGCTCAGTAGAATAGCTCACTTGTCTGGCAAGTGCAAGGGCCTGAGTTCAATCCCCAGTTCTGTCAAGAAAAATAAAAATAAAAATAAATCCTAGACAAATGTCCACAGCTTGGCTTTGTATGCAGGTGTTACACTATCCCTATGTTTGGGGTAACAGATGGTATACTGATAGCATGTAGGAGCAGAAGTCGGCGCCAGCTCTCCAAACACCTCATAATGATAGCATCATGGAGCCTGGTCATTACCAAGCCATAACCTAGTACAGAAGAAGAAATCTAAAAAGTCGTTTTCATAACAAGATCAAAGAGATTATAACAGAACATGAAAATATAGTCTTATTTTCTAGTTGCTAATTTGTCTTGCTACCCATAGGACTCTACTTATGGAAGCAGTCATTCCAAAAACAAAGGAAGTTCAGCCAGCGGCCAAGGGTACCTTACTCGGTTGAATGGGTTGACCTCATGAGCCAATAGGGCTTTTGACAATTTGCAAGTGACAAGCTACAAAGAGGAAAGGTATTATCTTTTATTTCTTTTCAATTTGGCTTTTTAGCTCTTTCCCATCTGCAAGGTGGTTGGTAAAAAAAACTGAGAAGCCAGACAGTAAAGAGAAGAAACCCAAAGCCAAGGAGGCTTCTGCCAGTGGTACTGGTAAAAAGGGTAAGGTGAAGAAGGCAAAGAAGTCCAAGAAGGGGCAATCCCTCTGCAGCCGAAATCCTGTCCTGGTTAGAGGAATTGGTAGCTACTCCCAGTCTGCTATGTATTCCAGAAAGGCTTGGTATAAGAGAAAGTACAGCTGTTAAGTCAAAGGTTGCAAAGAAAAAGAAAGAGAAAGTTCTTGTTATGATCACAAAACCAGTCAGTGAGGACAAGAATGGAGGTAGCCAGTTGGTTAAGCTTCGAAAAATGCCTAGATATTACTCTATTGAAGATGTGCCCTAAAAGCTCTTGAGCCATCGTAAGAAACCCTTCAGTCAGCATGTGAGGAAACTTCGAGCTAGCATAACTCCTGGCACCATCTTGATCATCCTCACCGGGCATCACAGAGGCAAGAAAGTGGTCTTCCTGAAACAGTCGGCCAGTGGCTTGCTGCTGTGACTGAGCCTCTTAGCCTGAATCGTGTTCCTCTACAAAGAACACAGAAGAAATTTGTCACTGTCACCTCTACAAAAGTTGATATTAGCAAAGTGAAAATCCCCAAACGCTTCACTGATGCTTACTTCAAGAAGAGGAAGCTGCAGAAGCCCAGACACCAGAAGGGTAGGATCTTCAACACTGAGAAAGAGAGATTCTAGATTTCAGAGCAGCACAAGGTGGATCAGAAAGCGGCGGACTCACAGATTTTAGCAAAAACCAAAGCTGTTCCTCAGCCCTGGGGCTACCTGCAATCTGTTTTTGCTCTGACAAATGGAATTTATCCTCATGAATTAGTGTTCTAAATTTCTTATTAAGGACCTAATTAAATAACTGATACATTAAAAATATTTGACTTTTTAGCAACACATTCATTTATTTTTATGATTTAAAAATAAAATAAAAGTAAAGGTCATTATGATTTAAAAGTAAAACAGAATGTAACAGGAAGTGATATATCTTCTATATTTAACACTGGAACAAACTGACAAAATAATGTTTAAATGCAAATGCTCATTATACACCTAAATGTAAATATCTTTTAAAAATTAGTGACAAAATAGTCAAATTGCTCATTGCCTGGTTGAAGTGCAGCTCCATTTTGTACCTCACATGCCATTGACACATAACTTAATTAAATTTCATCATAGTGCACTATGACTCAGATACTCCCTTTTCTGTACTACAGTTTCATAGAGGTCAAATTTTAGAAGGTTTTTTAGTAAGCATTCCAAATGCAGTAGACAGCTCCAAGAATTATGGAATCACAATGATAATTAATATTCATGGATTCTCTACTGTTTACAAAACATGGATGTGAGGAGGCTGAGAATGTTGATGGTAAGCATCCAGGCTAGAGTCTTTAATCTTTTAAAGGAACATAAGCCAAGGTCAGTTGTGCATAGGACAGAGGATAGGAGAAGGCATGGGACAGCCTGTGGGCAGAATGGTACAGTAAATATAAATATACTTAACAATCTTGTGTAATCTCTCTCTGTCTGTCTCTTTCTTTTTCTCTCTTTCCCCAATCTCTCTCTCTCTCTCTCTCTCTCTCTCTCTCTGTCTGTCTCTCTCTCTCTGTAATTTTTTAAAGAAACATTTGGTTCAATCCAAACCTGGAGTGCAAAAGAGTGTTTTTATCTAAGTCAGAATATTTCTGTCAGCATCAACAGGAGAGGAAGAGAATTATACAGCAAAGGAATTATATTTGGAAGAGGGTGAGTTAGCTGCAGACAACCCAATCTAATCTGAAGGGAAAACAAATGAAAACACAGATAAGAACACTGAGAGTGAGATGCTGGTAGGTTTAAAGGGCAGGAGGTCTTGGGAGGTCAAGACTGTGCCCTTGGGAGTCATAAGTGAGTGGAGAATTGGACCACTGAACTTTAGAAAACATCATCTCAACTGTTTTCACAAGGTCAAAAATTTGTTATCATTTTATAGATTGGAAAATGAAACTCAGAAGATTTCAATGTCATGTCCAAAACCAGAGAATAGTAGCAATTGAAATCAACAACTGAAACCCAGTTCTTCACAGAGCAAGCCGGAAAGAACTCTTAACCCTAGAATATGAATACTTTTTTGGAAAGAAAAGATTGTGTCATACCTCCGCACTCCATTTAGTTCATGACCCTCAAAAAATCTGCCTTTTCTGGGAGAAGCCATAAAGTGAAAGGGAACGCAAAAGACATGTCTCAAATAAAATACTAAGTGGTAAAAGAACACAAATTAAAATTGTGTCTTTTTGCAAGTATTTCCTTCATAACTTGGGAAGATATAATTTGGAGAGGTAAGTCTTTTAAAAAAATACAGAAGGCAGTTAGTGCTCACTTTTATAGCCTACCTCCATGGAAGCTAAAAGGGTGAACAGCTAGAGTGGTATCTATTAAACTCATAATTGTAAGAAGTCAAAGCCTTTTTTGTATGTCATTTTGAGCCTTCTTTTTGGGGTCTGAGTTTAAACTCTAGTGCTTCCTAAGGGGACTGGAGATCCTTATAAAGATGTCACAGAAATGTGTGACCAGAACACGTGTGAGTCGTATCTGTACAAAGGGATGATGATTATATTGTGAAAATATTTTCACTGACTGGAAACAAGGTTGACTTGTATTTCATATCTTGGGCAAGTGAGAACATTTTAGGTAAACATTTTCATTTCATTCCCATGGAGATTGTAAATTCTGGCCAACCAGGCAGATCCTGGGAAGTAAATATCACAACCGGAATATCTAAATACACCTGTAAAGCTTTACAACTCATTCACTGCTTTCACTGTATGGAAGCAGAGATTTATGTATTTATAGCCTGCCTCATTTTTTAAAGGCTATGAGGTTCATGAATCCTCACTATGAAGTTTGAGAAAACATAAAAAGATTTCAAAATTGGAGCCAGAGAAAATCAGTAGAAAATAAATGTAAGAAAAAAACACAGTAAAAATGTTTAGAGTAAGAGGGTCTCGCTTGCTATAACAGGTGATCTGTTGATGTTGCTTAAACTTCCTAGCAGTCATTGTGAGAGCGGAGAGGTCAGGTAAATTTATTGGTTGGTTTTATAACCAATATTTATTTACTATTTGAAATGGGATTTTCACATCTCTGAAGTCAGAGATTTTCCCCTCGGGGTTCTTTCTTTATTTCCTCATAATGCAGGTGCAGAGCTCAGATCAGCCAGTACTCCATCTCCACCCTGATCTCAATGGACAGCCAGGGCCACCCGCAGAAGAAAATCTAGATCAGCCAGGCGTGCTGACTCAACAGCTGCCCCGGGAAGCACCTGCCTGGCACATCTATAATTGTTTTTATTTTTTGATGTTATTGATGGTTGATAGCTTTTTATATCACTCTTCTCAGTACCTGTATCTCCTAGTTTTGGTCTCTCACCTTAGCAAATGACCTTAGGTTTCCTTTGATGCCCAGTGTCAGCTATACAAGCTCCCTCTGACACTTAGCATCCTGGACAATAACTGAATTTAGTCTTGGTCTTCTCTCCAGCTCTTCTCTCCCAGCTAAGAAGACTTTCCCTAAGTGATTTTCAATATATCCCTACACTGAACATTAAATTATTGACAATCCTCCAAAGGCCAAAGACCAAAGGCACAAGGGACAGGGGTTCAATCCCCGGGCCTGCTGTGCTGCTCCCTCCTCCTCAGAGCACGCTGAGATGGCAAGTGAGACCGGCATTGGTGGTGTGTGCCTGTAATCCCAGCTTTTGGGAAGCTGTAAACAGGCAGATCAAAGGGCCGGGGAGACAGCTCAGTAGAATAAGCACTTCCCTGGCAAGTGCAAGGGTCTGAGTTCAATCCCCGGGTCCATACACACACACAAAAAGGCGGATCACTATGAGTCCCATCTGGTAGTGAGACCCCTGAAGACCCTGTAGACCCTAAAATACAAATACACACACACACACACACACATACACACACACACACACACACTCCAGTGAAGAAGGCAAGTCGTAAATAGAAGCGAGTAAAACAAAGCAAAGAGACACAGGTGATTCCCGCGCCTCTCTTCCCTCCTAAGTCAAAGACCCCCGCACCAACGATGTGTTATTACAGAATGATCTCATTTGTGTTGCCAGCAGCATGGCCCTAAAGCGCGGGGGCAGGTAGAAGACACTGGCAATCAAGGCTGGCTCAGAGCGCAGCAGAGCGCAGCAGAGCGCAGCAGAGCGCAGCCACAGCGGTTCTGACGATGAAAACTCAAGCCGAGTGAGAATAATTTGGAAGCCCTTCAGAGGAAAGCTATTAAATGATTGCAAAGTGATTCCACCGAAGGGAGGGCTGGGAGAAAGAGCTGTGCTGCCGGCTGACGAGGCAGCGAAGAGCAGCCTACAGGACGAGGGAATTCAGGCCCCCACGGAACGTGTAAAGAATGTCACCAACAAATATTCTTCACCTTAACTCGTGAAGAACAAGAGGAAGAATCTGAAAGGCCTATCAGGATTTCTGCTCTATCAGTGCCAACTGTTCCTTTCATGAGGCTTTCTTTCTTTCTTTCTTTTTTTTTTTTTAATGTATTTAGTACAGGGTCTCACTACGTAGATCGAACTCATAGTGACCCTCCTGTTTTCAGCCTCCCAAGCGCTGTGATTGCAGGCACGCGCCACCACGCCCCGTCTCAATTGCCATCTCAGCGCACCTCGGGGGCAGGACCCGCTGCCGGCCGGGGAATGAACCCCAGCTGCTGCGCTCTGCCTAAGCAGGGGCCTCAGTCTGCTGAGCTATCTGGCCACCCCTTCGACTGTTCCTTTCAAAATCAAAAATTTTAACAACTAGATTTGGGTTTCTGACAGAGAGGCAGTGATTCATATTTTTCCTAGTGAATTCCCTTTTGTAAATGAAAACTTTTATTTCTCTTCGACTGTAATTCCCTTTCAATTTTTTTCTTTATATTTTACATATTTGTACCTGATTTAATCAGACACCAGATAGGAAGCAACAGAAAGCTGGTGTGCTTCATTTTGTGCCTGAAATCACAGATTTATGATTTGTAAAGTGCCCGACTCCATCACTTTACTATGACAGCTTATACTGGTCATTTTCAGCAGTTTATTTTAACCTCTACATTGTCTCTTTCAAGGCCATAAATGTGCTAGCACCCAGGAACTGAGTGTCCTAGGAACCCATGTTATTATTAGCAGTTGTTATACTTGGATTTGCTTAATTTTTAGCAGAACAACTACACACTGCCAGAGAATATAAACAATTTCCATAAATCACCCTTCCTCCATGCCATAGTTCAGCTCTTAGAACAGCTGCTATCTGAAAAGGGCTATTTAATTGAAACATTGTTCTGAAGGAGGTAAGAATTGTCAACCTAAGGAAATATAAACACACACACACACACACACACTTGTATGTGGAGACAGCTCCAAACTTATTCTCCATTTCAGCGTTTGAGGACAAAAACAGACCCAATTGGTTGCATTTCGCTTTGCTCAATTAAAGCTCAATTTATGTAATACCATCAAGCATTGGTATTCACATTTGGTGGCATTCAAGATGTTATTTACACTCTGTACCAAACGTCCGGAAAACTGTTTGCATTAGGTTCAAGCCTCCAGCTCTCTGTATGTTGAGGTTCACCTAACATGGTTTCCAGCCCCATAAAGATTCCTGAAAGAGGCTCTCCATGCTAATCTAACTGCATAGCAAGCCATGCAAGTGCAGCCCAGAATGTACCAGCCATCTGTCCAGAAAATGCACCCATATGCTTCCCAGTACATTTGTCAAATCAGACTCCCGCACAAGTCTTCATAATCACATTGGAGAAAAAGCAGTTCTTCATGTCTTAGCATCAAATACATTGACCTTAAATGGCTTCCTATCACACTTGTTCCTCCTCTTTTATTACATTTAATTTTCTCAAAAACTTTGGAAAGTATCATTCTTATCTTACGAGTAAGAAAATTCAGACTGAAGAGGTTTGGGATGTACCTCATGTTGCACAAGGAGTAAATGGCAGAACCCTTTAATTCTCAGCAAAGAGAACAGTGCACAACACTATGGCCAACTACCAGAGCGAGGGAGAAATAAAACTTGCATACGTACATACATATACGTATACACATGCACGAGTATCTATACACATGCATGCACTACAAAGACACAAGTACATACATCTATAAATATATAATATGAATATGTGAGCATGTGTGTGGGTATATGCACATATATGTGCATATGTTTGTTTAGTTATATAGACACTCAAATTGTAAGGGTAGCATGTGTCCATACCTCTTTGCATGAATAGTCAAATATTTTAAATATATATATTTAATAAAAGTGTCAGGGCTGCGTTACATTATACTTTGAGGTGCTTAGAAGAAAAGTCTAATAAATTGCAGACATTATTACCCTCAACTCTGCAAGTGGAAGGAGGTTTTCCTAGTAATTTTCTTGGCACAAGAAAGAGAAATCATTTTCCTCTGCCTAAAAGCTTCCCATGTCATTATCACATTCTAAATATTTATTGAAGTGGATTTGCTCATCTTTCCCTCTCCTTTTATAGTGATCAGGTGCTGGGCTGGGAAAGCTGGAAGACTCCCTATTAGTCGCTGGCTTGGCTCGGGACTCTAGGTCTCCAACTCTAGAATACTAATAACTGACAATGATTAAACATTTGTGACTTGCTAACATCTTCCCACAAGGTGAGTTAAAATGTAACTAGCCAAACATATGGCATACTTCAAGAGACTGAAACTTCAGGTGGAAGTGCTTGGGTCTGATAGTTGGAAAGGTCTAGACCAGCCAAGGGGGTCCAACTGTTCTCAGTATCTGTGCATAGGATCAAGAGATGAAATGTTGCCACCTCATAAAATGGCATCAGTAGTAATGAGCCACCCAACATGAATCCATGGCACAGAGAGGGGAACATCAAGTCCAGAATTTTTTCTCCTTTTTTAGCAAGGAATCTTACATACTGTCTCAGTTTCATTATGCAATTTTCAAAAAATTAAACCTAAACTACTCAGATGTCTATAATTCATTACATTGCGCTTCTCTATGTATATAATACAAATTAATCCAGCCTGCTAGCGTGATTCCTGGGAGGAACTCTCAAAATAATTTTAGTAGGGGCAGTGCTTATGCCCACTACACCTACTGGTTCATGTAAGCATGCAAGTAGGTAAAAAGTTTCCCCAAACCAAGACCTGAATCTTGTGTACCTAACTACATGAAGCTATGTAATGCAAATGAGAATTTATACAAATTAAATTTAAAAGCAGTTCCTCAGTCTCATTAGCCACCTTTCATGCATTTGCTTGCGATGTGGATTTAGCGGATACCTCCCTGGACAGCACAAAAATATATATCATTTCCTACATCACAGACCACACTGCCTCTAGACAACAGGTCATGTATTTCTCGAAGGTTAAAATCTAAAGATGATAGCTCAGGAGGTCAAGGGCAGTCTAAGTAGGGACAGTAAGGTCAAGTGTAGGATTAAGAATGCAAGCAAAATGTCTTCTCCAGCTGTCCAGAAGCAAATAGTAACATACCAGTCTCATCCATTCTCAGCTTTGCTGGCGCTAAAGGAATTTGACTTGCTCTAGCTAGTATAGGTTAAAGAGTAACTGAACAGAACGCAGAATGATACCAGTAACCACTTTGTCTACATTGGCAGAAAATGAAATTTATCCCACTTGAAGGCTTTGCCTGTGTTTATAAGAAATGGTGCCATTCTCTGATTTTCCACATTCAAGAGGTTCCCCAGCCTCCTGCAAGTTTTGATGGGTTGCTCCTTCTCCTTAATATAATCACCCTGTCCCTTGCAGGGTCTCATAATCTCTTCTGCAAACATCTTCACACTAGTTTCCTTAGTTTTCCCTCCTTCTCTCCTCCTAAGCAGCTTGTACACTGTTCCTGATGTTTCTTCTCCTTTTCTCTATTGAAGGAGTTAGTGATCCTAGTATCCTAAAGGTCCAGGTTGCTGGGGTCACCTTTGATATCCAAAGTAAAGCACAAATCCTATAATGGTATAATTCACTGCTTACAGTTCTGAGGACATTGCTAATCCAAAAGTACACTAAAAAACAATATGTTATTATTTTCCGACCAACTAAGATTTGCACAAGAAAGCAACAATGCATAAAAGGCAAATTCAGAGCTCCAAATAAACTATTATTCTCCTGAAGTTTATAAAGCATTGGTGATCCACAACCTTCCTTGCTTAGTAATCTCCCCACCCAGTCCCTAATTTGAGATCATTCTATTATAAGGGGCCTGATGTCTCAGGACTTGTTCCTGCCTACGTGCTCTTTCCTGCCTAAGTCCTCAGAACCCATTCTCTGAAGTAAAAACTCAATATGCACAACTTCCTCTTCTAAGAAAACGCCTTATGCCTTCATCCTGAAGAACTGTCTGATGTCTTGGCCCTAGATTCTAAGCCTTCTTTTTATGCCAATAAAAATTCCAGTGAAGCATTTTTCAACTTTGTAAGTATTCATTTCCCAAAAGATGACTTCTACTTTTCCCTTTGAAAATAAAATTTTAAAAGACATTTTATAATATTACCATGCCTATAATATATAGAATAAACTCCATACAACACAGTTGAAGGGGTAGAATACACCAAAAATTTCACTGTAATTGTATCATGTACTAGAAACATGGTCCTGATCAACTCAATTAGTTTCAATGAGTTTCCATTATTTTCATTCATAAAATTAAAATATGATATTATATGCAAAAATACATATTGTAAGCTGTCATGTCCAGATTTGGATGCATAATTGCCATTGTTGTTACAATTCTTCATGAATTCAAGGCACAACATTTTCTATGTCTCTACCCTTATCTTCTGCTACTGCCTTATATGGCCCAGGTAATACATTTTTATGATCTATTTTTATTTGATTCATAGTTATTGTGTATATATAATATGATACTTCAATACATGTACATCTCATTTTTACCCAATGGATGTCACACTTTTTCACAAGAAACCTTTGCTGTAAGAGCAGAGCTATATAAACTACCGCCCAAGAGTCAAATCTAGATCAACTCTTATTTTTGTATTGTCACTTCCTTCTCCATTTCAAGGAGCTAATGATCCCAGCATCACAAAATTTCTAGATTTCTGGTGTCACTGTTGATGTCAAAATTAAATCAAAAATACTATCATGATATAATCTCACAGTCAGGGCAAGTTCTCTTGTCCTGTTAGGTCTTATTTGAGGAGGAAATAAGGGACCAGCTTTACCTCTATGCCTGTGCTCACAGCGACATGCATACTTATTAAGACACAGTTTAAATGCTATCTTCATGTAGTCTTTAGTGGTCTTCAGGACGGGGCTAAGAACCCCTCCGGAAGCTCTGTAGCACCCACAGGCACAAAACAGATCCTTATGAGATTTTGTGAAACAAATAAATTAGCATTTCATTTTGCTACAAACTGCTATTCTTCTAGACAATTATTTATACAACTTTTATTGCAGTGTCAAAAAACAGAATATTTTTATTGTGAGCACTTCAGTAACATTTACTGAATACAATGCAACTACTAACAGTAGTTGCTACTGAGGAATAGCAACTTCCCATGCATGATGACTGCTTTACCTGGGACATTTAATTCATTTATATGACTAATCCAGGAGTTAGCAATGAGTACGCATATCGAGCAGATGGGAGATTAACCCAAGTTACACAGCTCACCATTAAGAATGTGAACACAGGGCTAAATTAAGCCAAAATCATGAAAGCCTTTCAAACAGAAGGAGAAGGCACTCGCTCTTGATGCTGCAGACCAGTTCTCAGGCAGGTTCAGGAAACCCAGGCATCTTTGGAATTCAAAGGAAGTTCACAAGGAAAAGTTCATTTCTTAAAGATTGTGTTGACCCTTTCCACTCCTATTGTCTCTCGAGTGCATAGTGGAGTTTTCCAGCCTCTCTCTGCCATGTGTCATCACAATAAATTGAATGCAAAGTCATGTATGAGAAATGCAGCTGTCACTTGTCAAGCCAGATGTTAGCTTTGCAGAAATGGAAAACTCCACTGCTTTCTCACTAATTATTTTTTATTTGAAAAAATATATACTTGTTTTTCATTTTAAAAGTATCTTATTGATGTTAACATACAAAGGTTCAATTTTTAAATAATAAATACCTTTGCATTAGACAAAGGTTTTAACTTCTAACATGGGGAAACAGTGCTAAGATGCACATAAGCTAAAGTTCTCTTTGAAGTTCCCCTTAAGTTTTTAAAGAAAGTCAAGTTGTGTGAAGATGAAACAGAGCTGAGAACTGATAAAGCAAGAAGCAGGGACTCCATGAAATACTTGGAGTAAGAGCACGAACAGGTGAAGTCATAGGTGTGGAATGTGTGAGGTCAACACTGTGAAGGCTGGGCTGCAGGTAGAGGTCAGACAAGGTGGAATGTGGTCAGAGTCTAAGTGCACTGGGGCCCTATGTTCTCGGAAACCTTGAGAACCCTGGGTGCGCTTAGGAAGCCTCACCTTGCTATTTGTCATGTTCATTCCTTGGGGTAAATAGTTTGTTCCCTTTTAGACCTTCTTTCTTATTCTCTAGAACACAAATATATTTTATTCCATAAAGCATGGAAGGGTGATGGTAGTGACAGCATCTCCTCCTCATTTCTTCAGTTGTAGGTATGATCTTCTGCCTTCTGCTCAACTCTGAACTCAGCTCTGGACACTGAGTGTGACATCAGTAGAGGGCTGATGAGTCATTGCCTTTGAATTTCCATGATTGTCTTTGCTCCTCTATTATAAATACTGAAACATGGACGAGACAGTTCACTGGAGAAATGAAAAGAAGAAGAAGGAGGAGGAGGAGGAGGACACAAATCAGGACCATCTTAGACATCCCATAGCCAGTTAACACTAAAAACTATAACCGAGCCCAAGTCAAATCAGTGCAGTCCCAGAAGAGTGACAACTGATGTGAACAAAAGTAGGAGAACGAGTCAGTTGATTCGTGGGATCATGAGCCAGAGTAAGTGATAAACTTTCAAGCAACTGCTTCTTAAAAGTATTGTTATGCAGCAATAGCTAACTGATGCAAAAGGTTATTATATGCATTAAATTAAGTCTGCCACACAGTAGCCATTGACAGTTGGGACTCTGAGGGTGTCTTTCACTTTATCGCTGATCTCTATCCTCACTTCTGTCAAACAGTCCTGAGAAGCTTTAGTGCTCCAGGAACCCCAGTGCAGCCTGAGAACTCTGAGCCTAGTCACTCACTCAGTGAGAACAGCTTTTCTGCAGTCACCACAGGCATCATGGGTGTTCGTTCAGAGATCCTTGCTCTGCCAGAGCTTAGCTGGGTGAGATTTGTTCTGGCATCCTAAACTGCACCTTGGACCCCTGCTTCCTTGGGAATAATATTAAATGTGGTACTGAAGTCTATAACAGTGTCATGATGGGATTCCCCTGGAATGTATCTTGGCTGAGCTCTCATGAGCTGACGAAAGAACCAGAGCCACACATAACTTCTGTGTGGATCAGCCCTACAGCGTCTGCTCCTCTGGAATACAGGGAAGTCATCTGGGACACTGCCTGTAGAAACTGGCTAAGTCCCTAAAACCAAAAGCCATAAAAACATCCTTACAGGAAGCATTTAATGTCCATTACATAAAAAGGACTTCTAAAGAATACAGACTTGGTTCAAATCAATTTCCCGGAAGATACATGTTTTATCACTTACTTTCTGAGGTCTATCACTGAACTGATGTTCCTCCCACTACTCTCAGTGTAAGCACATTCAACTAGATTTCTTTTGAAGATCTGTCTGAGTTGAGCAAAAGACATGCCACTCTCCTAATGCCAGCCTCGTAAAGAAGGACAGATGCATAATAGATTATAATTGAAACAGTAAAGCTCAGTTTTACAGACACTCAAATATTTGACTTAACAGTGTTCCAAGATGTATAATTCAGAACTGAACTGTGTCCACAGCTGGAAATTTTCTTCCGTGAATGAAGTTGATTTTGTTGTATTTTAGAGGATGAAGCAGTGTCTTCTCATTTATTATCAGTCAGGATTGAAACGTCAACTGGGTTTATCAGCTTCATGTCACACTTTATTCACATATATGGCAGAAGAAAGCAGATTTTATCCCTACATTCAGTTGCTTCTTTTATTTATGATGTCCTTAGTCACTTAAGAAACATACATAACTGCTTACTCCCCAAATAAGGTTTTAGTCTTCAAACATCTAGTGGCACACTACATTTTAAACATGTATTTCAAGGGGGCCGAGGAGATGACTCAGTGGAATAAGTGCTTCTCTGGCAAGGACAAGGGCCTGAGTTCAATCTCCAGTTCTGGAAAAAAAAAAAAATGTATTCCAGTGTCTGACATAAAATATACATGAACATTTTTGGTATATGAATCTTACCAATCACCTCTCTTATGTGTCCTTTTTCTTTTACTTTTCCTGTACTTCAATAATAGTACCCCTTCTATTTTCATTTTTGTTTTGTTTTCTTTGTATTTTAGGGAAGGAGGATCTACAGGGTGTTCAGGGTCTCACTACTATATCAGACTCATAGATATCTGCCTGTTTACAGCCTCCCAAGACCTGGGATTAAAAGGGTGCACCACCACACCCAGTCTCAACTGCCATCTCAGCGCACCCCAGGGGCAGGGCCGGCTAAGCAGGCCTGGAGATCGAACCCTGCACCTGCTTGCAAGCGCTTTAATCTTCTGAGCTGTTCGGCTGACCCTCACTTCTATTTTCATGCCATCTTTGTTTTACATTTGAAATACTGGGAAATATAACACCAAAATATTTTATAAGGTTACCTTACCACCAGGCTGCCCTCTTCCTCAGGGTGGCATGACAGATGAAGGAGCTACTTTTCAGGCATCCAAACAGCTGTTGCTAAAGGGAATTATCTGATGTAGGTGCATATCCTGTTTGCAGCTGAGTGGGTACATTATGGCTAAATGTATAAAATTACATATTTTATAATTAGATCTCAAAAATGAATTGTTTCAAAGGAGTGCATTTGTCTTACCTTTGAGGATTTATTTTTCTTGGAGAGAATAAGCAGGCCCTTAATTTTACTACATAAACAGGAAACCTTTTTTCTCAATTGAGGTTATAGTTATAAATTCTTATTTTGTGTGTGCTTGTGTGGTCTTTCATATGTGTCTAGGGCAAAAAGGTTTAGAGCTTTCCTAAATGTTCATTGTAAAGGTCAATCTGAAATTTATCTATTTATTGGGCCAGGCAGACACCTCAGTAGATTTAGCACTTGTCTGGAGAGTTCAAGGTCCTGAGTTCAATCCCCAGTACCACAAACAAAACAAAACAAAAAAGAGAAAAACAAAATAAAGCTTATCTATTTATTGATTGATTGCTTTTATCAATATATTAGTTATGTTATATATTTTAATTAATACTTTTATTTGTTGTACTTTTTTGTATTTAGTACAGAGTCTCCAGGGTCTCACTATACAGATCAGACTCAGTGTTTCTCCTGTTTTCAGCCTCCCAAGTGCTGCGATTACTGGGCCACCACTCCCAGTCTCCAAGGTGTCTCAGCGCGCCCTGGGGGCGGGGAGTGCACCGCGTGCTGATGATCAGACCTCAGTCTCTGTGTCTGCCTAAACTGCGCTTTAATCTGCTGAGCAATCTTACCCGCCCTATTTTTTCTCCTTTTCATTAGTACACATTTGTAGTACAGCATGACTCTACCATGACAAGGGTTAGTAGATGCCCATAACAGAAAGCCTGACCAGAAAGCCTGCCACACCGGCTGGACATGTCTGGAAAAGCTTCTTCCTTGATGTAACCCCTACTTATTTAGCTGATGGTCTTGTAATGTAACTTGAGATATTTAAACTCCCTTAGCAACCCATGATGTCACCCAACCCTCCAATCACAATGCACCAAATCTGCCTTTGCGGCTTCCCACTTGCCCTCCCAATGACAGTCCCAAAGTTCCACTGGGCAGGACTCTGACTCTGCCAGCAGTTCCAGCCAAGCCCAGTGGTATGAACAAATCAGCTCCTAAGCCTCCTGGGTGCTGTTCCTTCGTGCCTTTGGTGTGTTTTCTGTAACACTAGTAAACAGCGTACATTGATCTTGAAGCGACAGATCTAAGCAGAAGCTGTCCAATGGAAGGGGGCAAAGAGATGCTGGAACTCCACACTGTACACAGTTTGCCAGGGACTAGCTCCTGTAGCTACCAAGAAGTAGAAAGTCATGTGCAATTAATGCTTTCTTTTCTTGCTTAAGAATATGTGTAAGTTTCACGAAAAATATATGTGAAGATCAAAATACCAGGATGTTGACTGACACTTTTATACTACTCACATAGAAATTGTTGACTAGGAAGCAGGGAAGTAATGATATGCAGTTTAGGAGCTATAACTTTTAAATGAAAATAGCTCTGGCAAAGAAGACAAATGCATTGAGAAAAGTTTGTTACAAAAAAGTATATTTATACTGGAATAGATGATTATAGGTCTAAGAAAAGAGAAATTCAGGGTAGAATTGTACATCATCACTGTTAGAACCATCAATAAAGACATTTTATACTTTTCCACCATTAGTCAAAGCACCAAGAGATAGCTGAAATGATAAGCCAGAAACCATGTTCTAATTCTGAAATGTTAGATTGAAGTATTAACAGACCTCACAGGGGCTGGAGGTGTGGACATTCAGATTGCGTTTGCTGATGAGGATATATAAAGAAACAGCAAACAATTTACTCTGGGATTTGAAAACGACCCACTTCCAAGGTCTTCCTGGGTGCTTTCTGTGACCTAGGAGATATGAATGATTTCGTGAGCCTTTCTCTTCCTCCAGCTTACCATGACACTCAGAAGCTTACTTCATCAGAGGTCATTTTTTTTTGTAATGTCTTCTAATCTCTTTTCTTCTGTCACTGCCAGGGCTGGATACCAAAGATGGTGGGATTAAAAATTGCATGACTCAGGCCAAGGAGACAGCTCAGCAGACCAAGTGCCTGCTTAAGCAAACTTAGGGACCAGTGTTCCATACCCAGTGCCACATGCTGTACTGGCCCTGTCCCCAGGCGAGCTGAGCTGGCTAAGAAGTCCAGGCGTGGTGGTACAAGCCTGTAATCCAGCACTGGGGAGGCCAAAAACTGGAGGACCACTGCATGTCTGAGCTGTGCAGTTAGACACTGTACCAAATACATAAAAATAATAAATAAATAAATAAATAAATATTACGTGTCAGTGTAGATGACCACATTTAGCTACATGCTAATAATTCGACTGGAGGATAGGATGAGAGGTAGAATTATACCTCACCAGGCACAATAAGGACATAAAGAGTAGACCTCACAGGAAGGCGAGGATTTGTCCAGCCAGATCCATCTTTCTGACAAAACAAGTTTCTGTGTAGCCCTGTTTCTTTCTTGGCTGATGCATGCCTGACCACCACCATTTCTGGCCCCAGACCCACCTTGCAGCCCACAACACACCCAAACGAGCACTCCCTGCAACCACCCGTCTCCGCTCTTCCTCTGGCCTCATCTACCTGTTCTCGCCTCAGCTTTTCAGATCAACTTGAAGGTCCCAGATTCACTGTCCCTCCACGCCGAGTTTGCTGCCATGCTGCTGTGACTCCTGTCTCTGCGGTTTCCTTTGATCACCTCTGTCCTGCATAGACTACCAGTCTTGTTATTCAGTTTCTCTCCCCTAGGAGCATGTAGTCTTCTTAGGATGGGCTCTGTCCTTCCTAAACATTTCTAAATCCTCAGCTTCTCCCTTGATCATTTGAACCATAGTAAGAGCTCCAGGAATATTCATTGAATAATCGGTTAAAAATAAAATCAGCCTGCACCAAAATGAGCAAGGCAAGCATGCAAGAAGGCTGGAGAATTGAGTAGCTCTTGACTTGTATTACAGCTTCCTGGATGGCTTCTAGGACACTGAAGGTCACAGAAAAACACACTGTTGAGAGGATCAGCGGCTCTGACAGGTGCAGTATGATATTTATTTCCTTTATACCTCATTTCATATTTAGATAGCACCTTGCCGATATTATCTCCATAATCTTTCCATTAGGAAAGTGAGAAGAGAAGAGTGAAAATGACTTGTTCAAGGTTATAAAAAGCAGAGCAGTAACGGAAAATACTGTAGCACTTTCCAGCTAATCCTTCAGCCTACGTGCGTAGGATTTAGGATGTGCTACATTAGCACTTAAAAAATAACTTTCTGGAAAGTAATTATGAGTTGGCTGTGTGCCTCGGCCCCATACCTGGGATGTCCAGTGGGACGTGTTTGCTTGCCAGTTTTGTGGCGCTGAACACACAACAGCACTGAACGGTGTGGCAGCAATGGAGGGGGAAGTGGGTCGGGGGAGGGAGACCACCAGCGGGACTGTGAGTGGAGGCTCATGTCTGGGGAAGGACTTGGAAAGGAGGTAAAAACAATAATAATAATAAGTGACAAAAATAATAATAATAATAAGTGACAATGTAACATGAACAGTAAAATAAATGTATTAACAGATAATGGCCGCTATTTCCTCATTACTTGGCACAAAAGAGGGTGTGACGTGTATTATTTTTAATTCTCACTCAAGGTCAAAAGGCAATGATATTCAACACCATGCCCACTTTCTGGATATGAAAACTGAGTCGAAGTTCATCCTGTGCTTACAGCCCCTGGACGGTAGGATCATCAGGGTGCTCGACATCACCTGTCCACACTGGCGCCTTGCTTTAGACACAAAGTGCAGGCAGAGTTGCTGTTTCAGGTCACTGTCTGCCAAAGGAGGGCCATATTGCAACAAAAGCAAACACACTGCTTTTCACAGAAAACCAGATCTCACGGGCATGTCCTGTCTTCCTTCTCTGTGACAGTAGCCTTGCTCTGTCACACGGGGCTTGTGTATCTCAGGATACAATCATGTCTGCAACGCTGTAGGAGCTCTGCAACATGACTTTTTGTTTTCTCTGGGGTCTTCCTTGTCTGTAGGGAGCATTTAAGCCCTTGAACAGTGGCAAATAATTTATTCCTTCCCAATCTACATAAAACTTTTGTCTAGAAAACACCTAGTACATGGCAGAAACAAGTATCTTTTTTTTTAAAGTAGCCATGAGCAACTGAAAAGAGTAAAACATTTTGCTTCACAACGAAACATTCCTGCTCATTGTCATATGTACTTACTTTGTCCCTCCACAAAAGAAGCCATGGACAGAGAGGGGCCCTATCAAAAGTGCCCGTCTTAGCGACAATGGACACAAAACAGCATGGCCAGAATTTCAGATCTTTCTGGCAGCCAAGAAATACTTCACACTTTCTAGTCCGGAATTCCACCCATTAACTCCTTTCCAGAAACAAAGAGATAGAATAGCCTTAAGTTGATATGCATTTCTCATTTTATGGAGTCATATTTTCAACCTCAGTGAATGGATCAGAAAGTTGAGGCTTAAGAGAAGAGGAGTCAGGAGGTAAAAGAGGTGAGTCTCACAGTCAGGCCTTTCTTTGGTCTCACAGAAGGAAATGGAGGAATGGAAGAGAATATCTGGGAGGAAGCTGCCTAAAAAATAGCAGTCCCGTAATTTAGAATTGGTACTGAAGTTCAATTCCAATATTTTACTGGCCATCTTCTGTCTTTATTTCTCTTGTCTTCATCCAAACTTTGGGAAAACAAAGCAAGGAAGTATGGCCTGGGCTCCATGTCCATGGCCTCTCCTCTTGCCCACAGGGACACACAGACAGCTTGTCTCATTAGGCCACGGCCCAGCCCCTCACTAATAAGAACTATGAGCCACCATGGTAGCAGCAGAAGTATAGGCTCTCAGACCCAAACCAGACCTAGTGCAGCATTTGAGATCACCCTCAGTGTTCATCTGAACAGCTCCGCCCCAGACTTCCTAGTTTCTCTTTCAAACAGATGCTCCTTAAAGGACCAAGAGTCCATATGGCACTTCTAGCCATGGGTGCCAACAATGAGAGACTTCTATTCAAGAGACCTGTTGGCTAGAAATGGCATCCTGAAGCTCAAATTTAAGAATCCTATGGTCCTGTGAGGTCTCTGCAAGACAGTACTTAGCATTACAGCAAAATGGGTGAGGGGTGAAGAACAGGGTGCCCAAGTCAGCTCCCCAACCAGCACAGCCCCAGCACGCTCTACCCCTGCAGGCGGCACGCTCCAGCTGCTAGAGCCTCAGCTCCCACTTTCATATGATGGGAACAATGGAGAGTGAACAGAAAGGAAGTTTCAGGGCTCTGTCATAAATTCGTACACACTCAGACACACACACTCATCCTCCACTCGCAACTGCGTATACTTTACACACATGATGATTTGAGGAATATCTTCTTGCAGAAATTTAAAAAAATGTTCTTTTATATTATAATGCCTGAAATATTATCTTTTTCAGATTTGATTCTCGTTTTCTACCCTTCCCCACACCCTTTTCTCCTCTAGCACCTTTCTGGGTCCACAGATTGCACTGTGAGAAGCAAAGGGCTGAAGACTTCAGAGGCATCTGCTAGCCCTGGTATCCAAGCCCTTGCCTGTGTTAGCTTTTTACCAAAGAAGGACTCTGCTGATTTTTAACAATTTTTGTCTTATTCACTTTCAAAGTATGTAAAACGTTGAAAAATTCATTACTTGAAACCAATTTCACTTCCTAGTGTGGCAGATTCCATACAGATCCTTTGCTTCTTGGTTTGACCTTCTATACAAAGGGACCTGCAGGAATTTATGACGTGACATGAATAACTTTTATTAATGGTCACTGACATCACTGAGATGAATTCACAATTGAAAACACTGCCTTCAATTCACTGTTAAGTCCAAATTAAAAGGGAATTAATTACTTGTTCAATGTAGATACTATAGCTCAGAAGTGAATGGAAATCCAGTATAACTTTGTTTTTTCATGTTTCCTATCATTACATAGTCTACCCCTGGGAAATTACGTATGTTCAAAAAATGCTTCCTAATTATCTTGAACCTTTCTATCATTCTCTCCAGATTATTTAATCCTCCCTAAATTTATTTTAGAAATCAATGTTTTCTGGAGGAGCTCAGCCATTGCACTGTAATCTTTTGATCATGTCCTTTGTGTCTTTATGCTAATTAGCTCTTTTATGACAGTGACTATGATACAGGGATGAATGACAAAACAATTTTAGCTATATTTTATGTATCACTCAGGACAGTTCTAAGCTATTGCATAATATTGTGACTACTTTTTTTTTTTTTTTTTTTGGCAGAACCAGGGATTGAACTCAGTGTAATATTTTGCTGCTAAATTTTTTCTTGTTTCTTTTCCTGTTTTCCTTTTCTTTCTTCTCCTTTTCCTTTTTGTTTTTCTGCAGCCACAAAAATAATTCCATAATAAACAATAATTAATAAAAGTCTTTTCACTGCAACAGGGAAGTTGGGTAAGAAAATGTCCCTGTAGCTTTATGCACACCAATAATACCTGAATTAGGCAAAGCCAAATAAGGACAAAACTAATCACATTGCTTTTTTTCAAAGCACAGACAAATTTCCTGAGGAGATCTAAAAACATATCTTCCTCAGCATCCTAGGTGGATGGGCAGAAGACAGGTGTGGAAGAAAGATGGGGACAGAAGTGTTTGCTTTTTTCTTGCATTTCTGTAAAAGAATTGCCAGGAGAGGATAATGTTCCCATGCCTTCTGTGCTTTGAAGCATCTGGAAAGCTTTGGTAGAATCTCGCTGTCCCTCCCCAATGCCTTGTTCCCTACACAAGCATGGGTGTGTGCTTAAGATACTGAAGTGGAAGCGTGAGGCGTAGACTGTTGTGCCGTTGCCTGTCAAGTCCTTGCAAGCACCCCGTGCAGTGAGATCAGCCTTTCATCAAAGGAGCACTTGTCACAAACCTCTGTGATTTCAATCACAAGGTTATTGTCTTTATTTTGAATACATGTGTAAACATAATTTGTAAAGGCTTTTATAACCTTGTGCATCTGACATGAGGGCTTGTGTGAGACAGGTGGACAATATTTGTCTTTTGCATGCCATTGATTTTTTTTTTAAATGTTAAGCCTTTCATTACAAAAGATTGTCATAACCCTGTTGATTTTATTCTAGTAATTCCCAAGTAGTCACCAAGTCCCATTGATGTCACATGCTTGTCTGTCCTCCATAATAGTCTAGATTAGCCTGACGGGACACATTTATGAAAAACATCTGATTGTGTTTTGCTAAAGACTGATTTGATTAATTCATCCACACACAGTTCCTTTCTGCCTTAGAACTTGCGGATGTATAATTTACAAGACACATCAACTCACCTTACTAGCATTACCACTTGAGTCGAGTTTCAGGGCAGAATAGCTCCAGGTGCTAAAATCATTAAGTAAAGATATTAAACCCGTGAATAAGGTCTTTCTGTATGTGTTTTTATTAAGAGTCTTTCGCATTGCCACCAATTAACACTAAGAAAATTAAACATCATTTACAAACAAGATTAAAGACATTCTTCCTTCCACAACCAATTAAGAAAATCAGAAGGAAAATGTTTTGATTCATGTTCGTCATATATATGTAAATATATCACATAATGTCTCATATTTAGCAAATATGAAATACCAAAACACAAATGAAAAATATTTTGGCATCTGTCCGGTCCTTGAGCTGGCTAGCACCACGTGTGATTTGAGAGTGTTTTAGTCCTGCTGTTAAATGTTCACTGAACTGAATAAATTAATTACAGATTATTTTTATCAGAAACACAGGAACTTTTAAAACAGAGAAGGAGCCTTTCACAGTCATTCATGTGCAACATATGATCCTATTAAAGAAATAAATTCTAATGCCTTGGGGAAAATGACATTAGAAGTTCATGATTTTTAAGAATATTACTTATTACAAACACAACTGATAACATTTTAAAAATTAAAATTAATGAAAGCAAGAGGGAGCTTTTTTTGTGGGCCAGAAATAAGCAAGCGAAAAAGCCTGTTTCTCAGTTGACAGCAGGAGCCCAGAACTTTGAATTGATGGCACCCAAGCCTAGAGTCTGCAGAGTAACGATCAAAGCACCTGTGCCAGGGAAGACCAGCCCCACGATGGCTATGCTGAACTGCAGGTATGGAAGGCACCCCTGACCTCTCAGTTTAACTGCAGTAATCTGGTGGGAATCCTGGCCCACTACCAGGGTCTGCAGTGACTGGGAAGACACTGGGCTATAGGAGCTATAAGTTGCCAACCCAACTGATAGAATTAACACTAGAAAAATATCAAGGGGAGGATGGATAACTAGGCAAGGCAGAATGTCACTGGTATGTCAGAGGATTAGAAGAATTTCTAAGGTTACAAGCTGATAGACTCATGTTAACAAATCAAAAGAAGATGAACCATAAACTCCAGCACATTTGAAAGAAAAGAGATTTTCTGGAAAGAAGAGCCTATGCTCAGGAAAACCCATGCCAAGATGGATAACTAACCTCTCTTCTACCATAAGGAAGATGCTGGTTTCCACCTGTGTAATCCTAGCTCCCTTACCCACATACCTGAGGGCTATTGTGCTAATTAAGGGTGTGTGTACATGAACAAGGGTGTGTGTGTGTGTGTGTATGAGAAGATACAAAAGTGTGGAAGTAAACAGGCACACTCTGGGCCTTCCCAAAGAGACTAAGATATACATTACTCACTCCAGAGTCATGGAACTAGGATTCAGCATCTGGGTCCTCAGAAGTCTAAGATAATTTGTCTCAGACTATAATTACACTGTAAATGCTCACTGAGAATGTAAGAAAGGAAGTTTCCTCAAACTTGCAACTAGAATTCAGGTTCTAGTGAGATGCAGTTAGATGATTTAAGATTACATTCAGGCTGCATGTTTTGCCAGCTGAGGTAACTTAAGTTAGCTATGTAGCCATCTTTGCTTCTCATTTTCTCATCTGTAAAACCATCAACCTACTTCAAGGATCAAACACAAGACTAGATCAAAAGCACTTCACTCTGCCTCAAGAGTTCATCAGATCAAGTCAGGCCCACCTCAGGTGTGGGGGTGGGGGAATCCCCTTTTGAATAAGTCAAAGTCAACTAATTGGATTTCTTAACTATATCTGCAAGATCTTTTATCTTTTCTATGCAGTATAACATAATCACAGGGCTCAACTTCTTTACCTGAGCCACATTCCATAGGTTGGAAGCACTTGACAGCATTTAGCCTACTCTCGAGGGAGGGAATTGAACAAATTACAGGTCATTAAAAATTATAGCACTTTCCTTATCACATCATAGAAATAAGAAAATTTTACAATACAATCATCGGCCAGGTGTGATAGTTCGTGTCTGTAATCTCAGCACTCAGCAGGCTGAGGCAGGAGCATTGCTGTAAGCTCCAGGCCACTCTGGAGTACAAAGTAAGTTCAAAGCTATCCTGAGCTATATAGCAAGACCCTGCCTCAATAACCAAAGGACAAAGTCAAGATACAAGGCAAACTTTAGTATTTGAATGATTTAAGAAACTAGACTAAAATTATATTGAAATATAATTTGCATACATCAAAATAGATTAAAATGAATACATCTAAAGAACTCCTACCCCATCAAAATGTCTGATGTGTCTTCTCAATCACTCCTAAGCGTCCCCCTCACACCACTACCAAGCAAATGCTATTCTGACGGCCATAGATTGCAAGCTTTAAAGTAAGTTTTGAAGGTGAAGAACCTGGCCTTCTCCCCAGTCTATGGAGGAGAGGGTGCTCTCCCAACGTGAAGAGCGGTACCAACTGAAAGTTCTCCATGGATGCCTTTAACGGGAACTCCTAGCACACTGGGGGATTTTTGTTATCTTAAATCATAAATGGGTGAATATTGTTTAATAGTTCTCGGCATCCATTGAGATGATAGTTCATTTCGCTTTTGTCATGTTAATGGGATAAATTACAGTAATTGATTTTCAAATGCTAAGCCAACTTTTCCTGAGTAGAATATGCTCTACTTGGTAATACTTTCTGTTCTTTTATATATTGTTAAACTTTATTTGTGTTCTGGGGCACATTAAGCTATAGATTTTCTATAACTTTAATGTTTTTGTCTAGCTATGGTATCAGAGTTTTTGAGTCTCATAACATGAAATATAATCACGCTCCTTTACTTCTTAAAAAGTGTTTGTAGGATGAGTTGTATTTTATCATGCTTAAAAGCTTTGTTCACAGTGAATCACTGGAATGTGTTTGTTAGTAACTTGAAAATTTTCAAATCAATCTCCTTATCAAATATAAGGTTAGTCTAATTTTCTAATTCTTCTTATGCTAATATTGTTACATCTTCTAGTGTCCCTTTTATTTGCATTAACAAATTAAATTGCTTAACATGTGCACTAATTCCCTTATTTTTTATTAAGCTAAAGATCAGCTTATGATATTTATACTACTAATTGCTCTTAGTTCATTGAGAAGAGCGCTGGCGCTTATATTGTTTGATCAATTTTCCATGCCTTTATTTTGTAGTCTGAGCAACTACCTTGAAGATAACAATATGCAATTTATTACCCACTGTAACTTTCCTATTATCTTGGTTTTAAAGTTTTGTGTTATTGCTTTTTCTCTTTAAAGTAAAAAATAAATATCTGTACTCATGCATCCTCTTGTATTACTACCATTGATCAATCCCACTAGACATTTATTAATATTTACCTTAAAGTGTTCAACGATTTACCTGTTATTGAAGTTTCTGCCTTCCCTGTTCTCTTATTTTACTGATCTATTGCATCACTTTTTTATTTCATTTATTTTAGTTTACTTTTGGTTAATTTGCTTTGAGCAGATTGCTTGTGAAGGAACAAGATACTGGAAGATTTCTATGTCCTGGCAAGGGAGTAGATAAACCAGTGCCCAAATGTGTCAAGCCTTATCGACATTACTGTGTATTTCAAATTTTTCTACTCCACTATATATGAATCACACCTTGAGAAAATTACAAACAAATATTGAACTCTCTCTGCTAAGTCTGTGTTTTGCAGTGATATGATGAACAATGCTGAGAGTGCTTGTCATGTACTCTAGACTTCAGCAAATGAGCATCTATACTAAAGATAATGGGAAGCAAACTTCCTAGTTTTCAGGAAGAGTCACAAATACAGAACAGCAACATCTTAGAACTTGTTTGAAGCCAGAGGAAAAAGTAAACTCGTGGGAGGAGGACAGAGGGAAAGAATTACAAAGCAAAATATAGAAAACTATAAATAACATGAATCCTATGTCCTATTCTTACTTTTTTTCCTGAACTTTTGAGAACAGGTTAAAAACAATCCGCAAAAACTAAGTTCAGGCATAAAAATGAATACTGATCTGTCTGTGATGACTGCGAGGTGCACTCTTAGCTGCAGGAAGAGTGATCCGCTGGCTCCGAGTCAGGCTGACACAGCCCCATGCCAGAAAGGTGAGGAACAGAAAACACAGGGCACGATCTCTGGAAATGACAACAGAAACATTGTTAAGACATGCTTGTTCTGGAGGGACCCCAAACAGAAAGCATCCTTTCTTCCAAGTGTGCTTGCCAGGGTGGGAAGTTAGAGGATAACACCTGACACTGGCACATGGTCTGGAAACTTCTCTAGGAATAATTTCCAGAAACTTGCTAGAGATCGCCAGCACTCCTGTCTCCCCACAAAAAAAAATTCTATGATTTCTAGTCCTAAAACAAACCATCCTTTCTCTAAGAACTAAGAGACAGGCTCATTCCTACCTTTTTCTTCTTCTAATTTTGGAACAAAGCAAGCTGTTATTAGGTTGTCTTCATGCATTTAACCTATGAAAACTCCCTGTTGAGGCCTCTCCTGAACACTGAAGTAAAAAAATTTAAAATTGCATTTTTTTCTTTTCTTTTAATAAAATAAAAAAAAAAAAAACGTGGTATGTGCATATAAAGGTAAACATTTCAAATTGCCACAGTGTAATTTAATTCCTTCCATGGACTGACAGTGTCTTAATAACAATGCATCATTAAAGGATCTGTAAAGGTTCCTACTTTCATTTAACTTTATATCCAAGCAATTAGCTCTCGTACTTCATTCCAAATTGAATCATGACTGAAATACGCATTACTTTTGTTCTGATCTGGTGGAAACATGTTGCTATAACATCAAGGAAGGTAATTTTATTTCTTTATTTTCTTACCTCCAGGGTGACAGTCTCAGGGCTCCAGACACCCTTCTTATATGATCGCCATTCCTGGTAAATTTGAACATAGGCTTAAACTCAAATATTCTCTAATTTTTCTCTTTAATTTGGCTGGTCTCTACTGAGGAACTAGAGTTCTTTATATGAAAAATATAAAGAAAACATGAATATTACTTTAGAGATTAGTGTATTCCATTCCTAATAAGCCATGTTTGGGGAACTACCAGATGTTAGCATATTTTTAATTCAAATCATCATGTTCAATTACATCACCAGGAAGGGCTCTTGTGTTCTTCCTGAATTTGAGCTATTAATAAAATATGTTTTTAATTTTCAGAATTGCTTGGCTTTGGTATGGGACATTACTCTGGGGAGTTAGAAATACAGGAAAGGAAAGCAGCATATTTGGACCACTGAGGTTTTGGAAGACACATATGAAAATAAATTTCACATATTTTGCAGCCATTTCCCATATATATATATATATATATATATATATATATATATATATATATTCCTATATATATATTGTCTATGATATAATACTGATTTATATTCACTCATCAGTACTGACAATGATATTTTCATTAACAGACCAATAACAGGTCAATAAACTTAGTACCATTTTAAAACTCTGAAACACATACACACACTGAAGATAAATTATTTTCCACAATGAGAAGCCTTTCTGTTCAGTGAGGGGAACTCAGGGAATGCACCCTAGGGGAACATTCGCCCAACCTGTACACAAATGTTTCAGCTGTGAAGTAGTTGAGACATATGGAAATCATTTTCTGTACCCAAAACGTGGCTGAGATAAGTCACACCTACACAGAGGTTTTCACCATCATTAAGAGTCAGAGTAGGATTCCTGTTCCTAAAAGTCTTCATTTATTTTAGTTGATGATATTGTAGATGATTCTTACTTTTGTTTTGTTTTGTTTTGGTTTTTTGGCTTTTATATTTGCAAAATGAAACATTTCACCAAAAAAGTCAGTGATCTAAGAGAATAAAGAAACTTAGTTTCTCAATCTCCAAAGACATGCATGATACACTTAAGTCACCTATAAATATGTGTACTGTGGGGCTGAAGAGACACCTCAGCAGTCTGAGCTAACACCCAGGTTCAATCTCCTTGTACCACATGCTGTGTTGGTACCAGAGCCGGGTTGTTATGGTTTGTGTCTAGTTGTCCCTGCAAAGCTTCATGCAGTCATGGGGTGGGGACTTCTAGAGTTTGTGATTAACTCATGATCCACTGGGATTATGTGTGATCCAAGGCTGGGACTATGGGTCTTAGTACTGCTGGGATTAAGGGCGTGAGTACTTCCCCCAGCCTGGAGCAGAGAGCCTGAATGTAATATAAGAGAGAGACAGACTTTCGGTAGCTATTGCTCTTGTTGTTGCTGTTCAACGGCCATGAACTGTTGCTTTCTGCCATGTGTCCCTCTACCTTGGAGTCAGCTGAATGTGGATTGAAACCTCCGGTAACTGTGAGCTAAATAAACCTTTCCTTCCTTCATTTTGGGTGTTGAGCATTTGTCCCAGCAACAAGACAACAGTAACTAAGACAATGATGCACAGCAGTAATGCCTGCACTGGAGAGGCTGAGACAACAGATCATTATGAGTCAGAAATGCATAGTGAGATCCTGTATCAAATACATACATACACACATACATTCATACATACATACATTCATACATGTATACATTCACATATATATATTACTGTGGCTATTGTATTATTTTATTTTATTGCATTTTAAACAGGAATAAATAATACATTCTACATTGACAAAACTAGAAGGCAACTATATCCCAACTATAATAAAAGTGAAAAATGATTTTAAAATTTTGTATGAAAAAGAATCTCTGAAGATCTCTAAAATATCCCATGGGTGTCACACTGGCTGGAAGTTTCAGTAACTCCCTGAAGCAAGGATTGGAAAGGAATCTGAAGTGCTGTGCAGGCTTCGTAGAATGGAAAAATAGTATCAGTTACTGACATCTGCCAAAGGAACTGGACGGGAAAGTTGAGGATTCCTTTATTTCCCCAATATAAGCATAGTTAAACTCTGCCAGCTCTTCTTAATTACCCTGGACAGCTTGAGTACATGCCAAAAATGTGAATATAAAGAAACATTTGCAGGTATTATCAAAATGGAACCTGGTGCTATAGTAAATAAAATAAGCATCAAGTTAGAAATAATATAATAGCATAGACTAAATCATGCAAATGATACATACTTCAGATATGTCCCAATTTGGCCCTTGATCTTTTATTTAAAGTTGAAAGGGGAAAACTTGGTTATATAATTCACAGTATCTGTAAAATAAAAGAACAATTCTTAGTTAACACATACTTCTTTTCCTGATAAGAAGACTGGCCAAGTATTTCTCAAGTTGTAAGAATGGAAAAATGCCACATAGGTTTTGTCCTTTGTTAAGGACACCCTTAAAAATGTAAAAAATAACTTAATAAAGCACTTTTTTTCAATCAATTGTCCATGTAAGTTGATAATATATAACTGAACTAGAATTCATGCTCTCCATTAATGTGGTTAATTTATATTCCTACTATTTGAGCCAAAAAAATTGAATATTTATTCCCCTGTCCTTCATATTTAGGTAAATACCAAGGAGCTAGAGGCTTAGGATGGTATCCACTAGCAATGCACTATCTTCAGTTACCAGCTATGAAAAGATCTACATTCATTGACAATCCAATCAAAATCAGGGTCAAGTTTATGCTCATAATTGAAGGCCAGGCTATAAGTAAGAGACCAGCACCCGTCTTTTACACCAGCAGGAACTAAAACGTTGAATCTCTCTCTCTCTCTCTGTAAAATACAGACCTGTATATTGTGTGACCCTGGCAAGCAATCTCAAGTTTTATTTTCTATCTGCTTCTAATTCCATTGAAATTTTAATTATGAAACAATAGAACACAGTCATGGGGGACTACAGATATGTATTCTTTAGAATTAAAGGTAAACAAGGAAAGAATCACCCAAGGAATTTAACAAAAGAATACATGGATCTAGGTAGCTTTGAATTTGGGTTTACGAACCCATAGAGTCAATTAGCCCAGCTGGGTAGAGCATAGTGCTAATGACGACAAAATTAGTTCCCTCAGCATCAGTGAACTTTAATCAGGAAAAAATAAAAACATTTCTATAGCCGCTGCTCAGACTTTTACCCAAAGTTATCTGCCTGACACAGGTTTACTGTCAATCCCAACTGAGACCAGCTAGTGCATATAAGTGGCTTGGAACCATCTTTTGTGATATCCAACCAATTGATAGTGGGATACTCCTAAAAAGAAGATATTCCTAAAACACCTACCTTTTTGTCAGATTAGATATGATAACTTCATACCAAATATACACAGATCTTTTTCTAAGTCAATGTCAGCTCTTTTCAATAAAGGTAATTAAGTCCAGATGTAAGAAGGCAAAGACTAGAATTTATTGAGCATCTACTGCATTGCATCAGGCAGTTTGGGATAATCTGTGTACATTCAGTTATTTAGCCTGCACATCAACTGTTCTGGGGAAGGAATATAAAGTGCATGACATACTTATAAATCTCCAACTGGATTTTTGTGTATTGAACTTAACTTCAGATTTATAAACTAAACCTTTAATAACTACAGTATTGGGTAAACACATGTGGTCATTTAGTTTCTCAAACTTCAATGTTTGTAATTAAGTGCAGACCCTAATTTTACCTATCTTATAGAGGCAATATCAGGATTACACAGACCAATAGAAATTCTTAGCGCAGTGCTTAACACATGGAAGTACTCAAGGGACAGGAAGACAGAGCCCAATCACGTCAGTGAAGTTGTTTTTCTCTATCATCCTACACTTTCAAAGGAAGACAATAATTTTACATCAAAAATGGGCATGGCTAAAAGAGTTGCCATCAAATGCTTTTCTCTGAAGGGTAAGAATAATAAATATTTCTAGGTTCTTCTTTCCCAGTGACTTGACTCGTCATTGTAGATGGAAGGAAATATAAGCAATCCATAAGCAAGTGGGCAGAGTTGTGCTCCAATAAAACTTTATTTGCCAAACATGAAAAGCATATTTTTTCCATTGTGTAACAATTTGTCAACAAACTCTTGGTCTGAAAAGTTTTTAGGCTACATGATTTAACATATCAATGGCCTATTAAATTTAGCTTTCCCAACTGAGATTTTATGTCCAGCATGAACTCTAATTTTGGATGACTGTTAAAAATTTTCCATTGTTATCATTCAAAACTTCTTTGTTCAGCTGATGTAAATAAAGGTCATCTAAATTTGTCCATAATTACAATGTTGTTGAAATTGAACAAGGAAGAAAGGAGACAATAGAGAAATTTAACAAGCACTAAGCAGGAAGAAAGACTCTCAACTTGAATACCTTTCTTAGTTCCCAAGTTATTAGGGAGTAATAAATCAACATGATAGACATGTTGGAATTTCAAACTAAGTAATGTAGAGTACAATCAGAGTTCATCTTATCCTTGGAAAAATCCAGCACTTGTCTGTAGGTTATACAAACCTCTGGAATCCTCACCACCTGGACATTCTCAGGTCAAAACCTTAATAATTACCCACTGCATAAGAAGAGTTTTTAGTACTTTGGGTAAGATAATGAATTAAAAATAATGACTTAGGTATAGGAAAAGACATGTAGGATGTTAAAGGGAAAATCTGCATGAAAATATTTGTGCATATTATCTCATCTCTGATTTTAAGTTACTTACATTTTGAGTATTTGTTTTATACTAGGAGGGTATTTAATACTGTTTTCTTTATCTTACCTTTTTTACGTGTTTGGATATTGCAGGTCCTCAATACACAGCTCAGATTCATGGTGATCTTTCTGCTTTCAGCCTCCCCAGTGCTGGGGTTACATGTGTGTGCCACCATGCTCAAACTCTGGCTGGTTCAGCCAACCTGGGGGCAGCACTGATGTGGCATGTGGTGCCAGAGATTGTGATGGTCCCTATGTTTACCTAAGTTTGCCTAAGTGGGTGCTTTAGTCCTCTGAGCTCTCTCACCAGCCCCTGTCTTCTTTATCTTAATACAATGGGTTTCACCAAAGATAATTACTCACTGAATAATGTGTTTTGAAGTCATCAAATACCAAGGCAATGTAACTTGGCATGTGTAAGCTTATGCGTATCACCCAGAGAAACAGTGGATGCTTTACCCAAAAGGAAAGATGTTTGAGAAGAGCATGAGGAAGAAAATGCAGGGTGCTTTGTCAGTATTTTTGCAGACACATAAAAATGGCAATTTGATTTGGTTCCATCTGTTTCAGTCTGATCTGCCTCTTATACCAAAAACACTACATCTCCACCTTTACTCCTGTTGGCCGCTCAGCGACTTCTATTTTGTGTTATTTTCCTTTTCCATGTAAGCCTGGAATCCTGTTCTTCAGCAGAAGAATGCTGGCTGCTTAACTGAGAGTGACCTAAGAGGGCCATATTCACGAAAGGAAGGTCCCTGCCATTTCTCCTTATAAATCACTTTGCTGACAACTCCCCCATAGTCTGAGGAAGCTGTCATTGTGCATGGTCTTCTAAGAATAACTTCATATGTGTAGCACCAGAGTATCTGTTTCCCCATGTGGATGACTGAAAATAGGTGACAATGACACAAGGTCCTGCACTGGAACACACCTATCTGTTGAAGGCCATCTGCTTCCTTCAGACCTCTAAGATGCTTTCCTTTCATGCATACTTAAGAACTATGAGATGTTCTTCCTTACCCGTGACAACTTGAATATTTTAGCATCAACTGAAAATACTAGCTTTAGATAACACTTTGCCAGTTGTGGAAAAAGCATGGCTTAAGAAGACAGTAGTTCCTAGCAAGTCCATGTGTTCTTGTATTCAAATATATGCATTCCATATTCTTAAACACAACAGATTATTAAGAATATTGCATTTGGCAGACTCTATGATGAAGCCTATTAGCAGTCCCATTAAATGGTTCTCAATTCCAAAATGTCACCATGATCCAACTGCTCTGAAAATCTGGTATATGTGAAATTCCTATGCATTGCAAATTTTGTGGCATTGCCAGAATGCCTTGGCAATTTTATTTGTAGATTATACTTAAAAATGATTAAATATATTTGGCACTATTAATGTCTCATACAGAAATATATGTTTGCAAAGAAATTGGATAGTATGCTTCTTAGTCTCTAGACTCAAAGGCAGAAATAAGATTTGGGTTACTGGACAGTTACTGGAAGATAACTGGACCAGCTAATAAGACATGCCAATATTGTTTTAAAATTTCTGGTCTGTGGGTAGCAAAAGAAAAATAGCTCTAGCTTTTCTTCTTCCAATTCCAGGTGCTTGGCACCCATGATTTACAGTGCAGTTATGGCCAAGACCAAGAACCACACCATGCACAATCAGTCTCAAAAATGGCACAGAAAAGGCATCAAGAAATCTCAGTCACAAAGACACAAATCTCTGAAAGAGGCAGATCCCAAGCTCCTTAGGAACATGCTTTTGCCAAGAAGCACAGCAAGAGCTTCAAGAAGATGCAAGCAAACAATGCCAAGGCCATGAGGGCACATGCTGAGGCTGTCAAGGCCCTTGGCCAGACCAAAGAGGTCAAGCCCAAGGTTATTTCAAAGATCATAAACCACAGGTTCACTCAACTTGCCTATATTGCCCACCCCAAGATTGGGAAGCATATCTGTACCAGCATTGCCAAGGGTCACAGGCCTTACCAGCCAAGGCCTAGACTCCAGCTTCCAGCTTTGGCTCCAGCTTCCAGCTTTGGCTCCAGCCAAGGCCAAAACTCCAGCTTCTGCTCCTGCCAAGGCCAAGCCTCCAGCTTCTGCTCCAGCCAAAGTCCAGGCTCCAGCTTCCACTCTAGTCCAGACCCAGGCTCCAGATTCTGCTCCAGCCAAGGCCCAAGCTCCAGCTTCTGCTCCAGTCCAGGCCCAGCCCTCAGCTTCTGCTCCAGTCCAGGCCCAGCCTCCAGTTTCTGCTCCTGCCAAGCCCCAGGCTCCAGCTTCTGCTCTGGCCCAGACTCCCAAAAGTGCCAGGACTCCAAAAGTGCCGAGGCCCCCATGAAGGTTCCTCAGTGAAAGCCTCTTATCTGCTGATATAAAAACAGAAGGACTTGTGTGCCATTTGTGGGGGGCTGGTATCTTCCTGTGCTCTTTGTAGAAATAAACCTGAGGCAGGGAAAAAAATGAAAAATAGCTCTAAAACATGAAATAAATTTGACTATGCTCAATGGAAATTGAACCCTGGAATTGTAAGAAACTGGAAAACTAGGACTGACACTATTTAGGACCACTGCACCTTGCTGTTCTGGTTAAAATATCAAAAGAAGAAAAAATTGTTCAAAATCAGTATACAGTTTGATTAGGTGCATAATGCCATTTTTATTAACAAACCAAAACATGGTGGATGACATTTTGTTTTCAAAATCAACTTTATACTTAATTACTGTAATTTACCCAAACCTAGAAAACTGATGGACTGAAATTTCACATTTTTACTTCATATACGAGAAACTCTTGAGCAGCCTATTTCATTCTAGCCATGCTCAAAGCAGAAGATAATAAAAGGATTTATCCCTTCACTATTAAATCTTCTAAATGTGTTTAATAGAAAAAATGTTAACTTAGTTTTGCAGCTCTTAAAAGAGTAAGAGCCTGATTATTCTAGAACTTTAAATATTTTTTCTGTTCTTGTCCTTTAAATGGTTTTCAATATTCAACAAGAATTATTACTCCATAGACAAATACAGTTACACAACCAAAATAACCATATCAAAAGACATCAGGGGGGCCAGGGAGATGGCTCAGTGGAATAAGTGCTTCCCTGGCAAGTGCACGGGCCTGAGTTCAATCTCCAGTTCTGCAAAAAAAAAAAAAAAGACATTAGGAAAATGATTTCTATATATTTTGAATTCTTTTGTCAGTTCCATATTCTGTTGCAAGCATAAATTGTATAGAAATCCAAAAACAAGGGAAACCGAACAGGAAAGTCTATTTTTTTTGGTTTGTTTGTTTGTTTTTCATTTTAGGAAAGTCTATTTTTTTATTATCTGCAGGAAATTTACCTCAGGAAGTACAATAAAACGCTAGCTACTTAGAACCCTTAGGGAATGGATCTTTCCAGAAAACCAAGCTTTGGAAATCACTGAGGGCCAACTCCTTTAAGTCTTAAAGCAAAATAATTGAATTATTTTACATCAAAACATTCTGAAAAAAAATACCAAATATTCTTTGTATGGTAAACTGAGTTGGTTATTTCTTAATTAGTCAAAATCATTTCAGCACAAATCATTAGCTTTAACACTACACAAATGCCCTCAGATTCAAGCAAGAAATATAAGAATATCTTTATAGTTCAATAAATCAGCCAAGTACATAGGGTTTATGCATTAATTATGTTTTTCTGTGGAAGATTTTCTATCACCTTTATTATAATCAACACTCAATTTTAATAAACCCTCATATCTTAAATTTGCAAAATTGAATTTATGTAAAATTTATCCTGTTAGAAATCTGTCTATCCTAGGCCAGTGAGATAATTTTAACAAGCGCAGGGACCAGGGTTCGATCCCATGTTGCACATGTCCCACAGGCCCGGGCCCCAGGGCATGCTGAGCCTACAACCAAGTCTGGGCATGATGGCACAAACCTGTAATCCCAGCACTGGATGGCTGAAAAGAAGAGGATGACTACTAGTCTGAGCTACATAGTGCGACCCTGTACCAAACACATAAGCTATATAAGGGAAGGAGAAGGAGAAGAAGAAGAAATCTGTCTATCTTGAAGAGTAAATCAAAGTTCTACTGGGCTCCATAATGTGGTTTTATCTCATGGACTTTGTGTTATCACAATAAAACAAAACACCAAAAGCAAGTAAAGTACCCTTTTTATACAATCTGTATTCAATTTGAGTTTTTAACACAATCTAAGAATAGTTTAAATAAATCCAAAAATACTGCAAAAGTAATGATACAATACACATGTGTGTGAAGTCAATGACAATTTTTTGCCTCGGGAATTGTATCGGAAATATGCCAACATTGAAATTGCAGCTATCTTAATGTATTGTTTTGAAACTATCAAGCTAATTTTCAGCAATTAATGCATTAATTCAAGAAATATCTACTAAATGGTAATCATGTATGTGCACTGCCTCACACTGAATGTAGAAGTAATTGAACCACATTGGCAGCTTAAAGTCAAAGGATGGAAAACAATACTTCAGCCCCGACATCACAGAATAAAACAGGGGTAGCAATCTTGCTCTCAGACAGACTCAACTTCAAACCAAGAATGATCAAACCAAATAAAGAAGGCCACTATATACTGGTTAGGGAAAGAATTCAACAGGAAGGTGTTACACTCATAAATATGTATCCACCTAACATAGGAGCACCCAACTATGTAAAACAAATCTTAATGGACATGAAAAATCTAATCTCAAATACCATAATCTTAACAGGAGACTTAAATAACCCCTTATCCCAGAAATCAAGGTCAACCAGACAAAAAATTAGCAAAGTAGTAGAACTGAACCAGGGCCTGGAACCAATGGACTCGGTGGACATATACAGTGTGTCACCAAAGCACAGCTGAATACACATTTTTTTTCAGCTGCACATGAGTCATTATCTAAAATAGACCACATACTGGTTGATAGGTCATGCTTAAGTAAATACAAGAAAACAGAAATTATCCCATGCATATTATCTGACCACAGTGCAATGAAACTAGAAATAAATGACAAAAGAAACCAGCGAAAGCCCCTAAATACATGGAAATTAAACAACATCCTACTGAGCAATCAATGGTTTACAGCTGAAATTAAACAAGAAATTCAATAATATCTACAATTCAAGGAAAATCCAACCACAATTCTTCAGAATTTATGGGATGTGATGAAAGCAGTTCTCAGAGGGGAAAATCATAGCTATGAACTCACACATTAGGAAAACAGAATGGGAACAAATAAACACCCTAATGTTGTACCTCCAACACCTAGAAAAGGAAGAGCAAATCAAACCCAGAGCCCAAAGACAAGAAGAAATCATAAAGATTAGAGCAGAAATTAATTCAATTGAGGTGAAGAAGACAGTTCAAAGAATCAATGAATCGAAAAGCTGGTTCTTTGAAAGACTAAATAAAATTGATAAGCCAATAGCTAACCTCATCAAAAAGAGGAAAGAAAAAATTCAAATACAAGCAATAAGGAATGAAAAGGGGTAATCACCACAAACATAGTAGAAACTCAGAAGATTATTAATAGCTACTTTGAGAATCTTTATGCTCACAGAATAGAAGACACAAATAAAATGGAATGATCCCTACAATGGTACAAATTACCAAAACTGAATCAAGAAGATATAACAATTCTCAATAACCCAATAGCAGCCGAAGAAATACAAAATGTAATAAAAAGCTTGCTGACAAAGAAAAGTCCAGGTCCTGGTGGATTCACAGTTGAATTCTACAAGAAATTAACAGAAGATATAATCCCTACACTCCATCAACTCTTTAATAAAATTGAAAAGGAAACAGTTCTCCCACAATCATTTCTGGAGGCAATTGTTATACTGATACCAAATCCAGGGAAAGACACAACTAAAAAAGAGAACTTCAGGCCAATCTCACTCAAGAACATAGATGGAAAAATCCTCAATAAAATCCTAGCAAATAGAATGCATCAAATCATCAAGAAGATCATACAGCATGATCAGTTAGGATTCATCCCAGGAATGCAACGATGGTTCAATATTCACAAATCTATAAATGTAATACACTGCATCAATACAGCAAAAACTAAAAACCACATGATCTTTTCAATTGATGCAGAAAAGGCTTTGACAAAGTCCAACCCTCATTCATGTTCAAAATTCTACAGAAAATTGGAAGAGATGGCCTCTACTTCAATCTGATAAAAGTTATCTATGACAACCCAACAGCTAATATAATTCTAAATGGGAAAAAGATGAAATATTTTACTCTCAGATCTGGTACCACACAAGGATCTCCTCTATCATCCCTCTTATTCAATACAGTTTTGGAATCATTAGCTAAACACCCTAATGTTGCACCTCCAATACCTAGAAATAACTTCAACTCCAGTAAAAACACACTGAGACATATAATAGCCAAGATCCCAGAAATCCAACACAAAAATAATGTACTGAAAGCTGCTAGAGAGAAGAAACAGATCACATTGAAAGGAAAACCCATCAGAATTACAGCTGACTTCTCTACACAAACAAGAGGGAAAAAATAAAATAAATAAGAATAGGTAAAGAAGAAGTTACATTATCAGTATTTGCAGATGACATGATACTTTACTTGGAAGACCCAAAAAAACTCCACCAAGAAGCTACTAGAATTGATACACAAATTCAGAATACAAAGTCAGTACTCAAAAGTCAATAGCATTCCTCTACACAGATAACAAACACACTGAGAGGGAAACTATAGAAACAATACCTTTTACAAATGCACCATGAAAAATGAAATACCTTGGAATTCATCTAACTAAAGAAGTTAAAGATCTTTTCATGGAAAATTATAGTACTCTGAAAAAAGAGATCATAGAGGATTTCAGAAAATAAAAAGATATACCCTGCTCCTGGATAGGAAGAACCAACATCGTGAAGATGGCAATACACTCAAATTGTTGTACAGATTCAATGCAAAGCCTATCAAACTACCAACAAAATACCTCCTCAACCTAGAGAAATCATTCCTACAATTTATTTGGAACCAGAAAAGACCTAGAATAGCAAAGGCAATCCTGGCCAACAAACACAAGGCATCACAATTCCTGACTTGAAATTATACTACAAAGCTATTGTGTTAAAATCAGCATAGTACTGGCAACAAAATAGACCTGAGGACCAATGGAATAGACTAGAAGATGTAGAGGTCTGTACGAACATACTCAGCCACCTGATCTTCAGCAAAGAAACATGCTTACTGGAAGAAAGATAGCCTCTTTAACAAATAGTGCTGGAAAAATTGGCTCTCCACATGTGAAAAACAAAAATTTGACCCAGGTCTATTACTATGCACTAAACTAGAGTCAAAATGGATTAAGGATCTTAACATTAAAACAGAAACACTCAATCTCCTGGAAGAGAAAGTAGGAAGAACTCTTGAAGACATAAGAGTAGGCAAAGAGCTCATGAGCAAACACGTATTCTCACAGGAAACACAAAACAATTAACATGTAGGACCACCTCTTATTGAAAAGTTTTTGCACATCAAAAGAAATTACCAACAAAGTGAGAAGAAAACCCACAAATTTTGAAAACATTCTAACTCATAAGCAAAAGTCTGCTCTCTAGAATTTATAAAGAACTAAAAAAATACTAGGGCCCCTAAATTTAAAGACCCAATCCAGAAATGGGCATCCAAGACAAACACACACTTCTCAGAGGATGAAACTAAAGAAGTGAATAAATATGTGAAAAAATGCTCCACATCACTACCCATCCATGAACTGCAAATTAAAACAGCACTGAGATACCATCTCACCCCAGAAAGAATGGCTATCATAAAAAAAAAAATCAACCAACAACAAATGTTGGAAAAGTCGTATGGAAAAGGTATCCTTTCTCCACTGCTGGTGGGAATTTAGACTGGTACAACCATTATGGAAATCAGTGTGGAGACTCCTTAAGAAACTAGGACTGGAAATCCCATTTAGGCCAGCTATACCCCTACTGGGAATTTTCCTGGAGGAACTGAAAACATCATATCATAGGGATATATGGTACCTATGTTTATAGCAGCACAGTTTCTAATAACCAAATCTTGGAAACCACCAAGACGCCCATCAGATGAGGAATTGTTGAAAAAGATATGGTATTTTTATACATTGGTGTATTACTCAGCTGTAGAGAATGAGCAGAGAATGATCTTGAAGCCTTCATATTTAAGTAGATACCACTTCAAAATACACTTATAAGGAAAATAAACCAGACCCACATGTGCAAATGTCGTATATTCTCCATATTATAACTCAAAAGAAGAATTTCAAATAGAAATGTATAACACAATTAAAAGGAAAGTGAGAACTTGAAGATTGGCCAATGAGAGGGCAAGGAAAAAAGCTGAGAAACATGACAGGGGCAAAACCATTCATTCATACACACTAGATGGGTAGACAATGATCCTGAGAAACAGGAGATTTTTGAAACTAGTAGTTAAGTGGTAGGATTCTTACCCTGACTAACTATATATACTGATATCTGTGAACCAAGCAACTACACTGAATTTAACAAGTGTAATAGAAGGATCACACTTCAAATGCCTGTCATTCTAGTCTTCTAAATATGTACTTCTTGTCATGACATACCAGCTATTACTATACTGTCTTTCAAGTAAAATTGTTTTCAAGCGTAATAAATGAAAAAATAAGAAAGTGTCACAAGACAGTCCTGCTACAACTCTGTATATGGATAGATTTCTAAATATGCAAATATCTGTAAGTGTTAATTCCTATTTTTTTAAAAAAGGTTTTTTTTTTTCTTCTTCATATTCTGTACAGACTTAGAGTTTAACATCTCAATACCTGATGGAAAATACATGTTCCATGCTATGCCTATGATGTCTGATATTTAGACAGTGTGGAAAACCAAACTGCGTATATTTCAGGGTAATAATCAGCTTCTCTTCTGGAGGGTTGACAACCTAAGTTTGTAGATCAAAAATTGGAGAAAAAGAAAGGCTGCATGGTCTGCCAACATTTTGGCCCTATACTTTCAAGGTCAGTGAAGATTCAGGCATAGGAGAATTTGTACTGTAACATCATGTAACTCAGTTGTGGCCCAAATTTTCTGATCAAGGAGATTATGGAGCCACAGAGGAATGTGATCAATGATGTATAGTGTGCCTAAGGAGAGTCACATGGAGAGAAACTTTCTCTCAGGCTTCCACAGGGAGCAAACTGGTCAAGCAATAGCCATGACTTATGCACATGGCTGACACTGACAAGAGATCTACAAAGTGCAGTACAGGGTTACAGGATAAACCCTGAGGATACCTAACTGATCTTACCTGATACAAAATTTACATTTCATGTCGTATACGTCTTGTTTTAACTCAGTCTTAATCATATAGCAGAGAAGTATAAAAATGGAGGTATATATAGTAAAGTCATATTAATATACTTAGCTGTGAATGGCTCAAGTCAACAACTGCTGTGGATAACCCACTTCTATTGTGGACTGTTGATCTGTGTTGGATTGTTATATATATATATATATATATATATATATATATATATATATATATATATATATATATATATATTTTCCCCCCATGGCAGAACCATGGATTGAACTCAGGCCCTTGCACTTTCCAGGGAAGCACTTATTCCACTGAACCGTCTCCCCAGCCCTTATATATATAACTATCTCTGTTTTGAAAATCTGCAAACTATGTATTGTTGTATGTTACACTGTTTATGTCATTTTTTCTATTTGTTTTTGCTTCTATTTTTCACTCTTCAAGTAGAAAGAAAGAAAGAAAGAAAGAAAGAAAGAAAGAAAGAAAGAAAGAAAGAAAGAAAGAAAGAAAGAAAGAGAGAGAGAAAGAAAGAAAGAAAATGTACTACTAAACAAATCCAGGCACACCGAATTCTTACATAAAAAGTAAATACAAATCAGATAGTACCTTCCTCAATAGTTTCTACTTTCTGCCTTTTATCTTCAGCATCTAAGTCAATTCGTTCTTCTGCACTGTCCCAAAGAGCCCAGCACAGATGGTACAGCTGACAAGAGAAGTAAGTTAATCAGTGATTGGCAATATTTATAAAAATCCAGTAGCATCTTATTATAGCAAATGGTTAAAAAAATCAAACTGCATGGATTATAGGTCATAAAGTCAAAGTTTCCTACCATGTATGTACATTAATTCCTTTGAATTATTGTGTTTTTACTTTTTCTAGCATTGAAAAAAAATCTCCAACTAAGATTTTTAGAATTCCAACTTTTAGGTTATTACTTTAGAAAATAAAATATTTAGGTAAAGTATGCCACATCCAGTTTCACTCATTGTCCTATCAATTATTAATATTAATAGTTGCATAATTTTTACTACAATTTTGTTTAATAGTTGAATTTATATGTTTAAAACATTTTCTTAAATTCTGTTTCTGGATAATCATGTTTAGGTATTATCCATATGTAATTTTTCAGTTCAGGTTATAATTAACATGCTTACATTTGGCCTTCCTAATTCACCTGCAATTTTTCTATTAACTAAACTGTTATTCTAAACCAAGTTCTACTGAAATTTGCTTTCTCTATATAAATTAAAAGGTTCACAATCTGTGTGTATGTTTATTAAAAACTTTAAAAAGAAAAAAAAAAACAGCAATAATAACCATGAGTGGGTTTTACATTTCATGACGAAATAAAAAATTAGGGCAGAAACCTTTTTAAATTCCTCGCATAGACCCTTATGACTATCCCAGCATCTGCATGGCTGTGTCCTTTGATATAAAGCCCTATAGGTAGCTTCGCCAGTAACGTGCAACTTCAATTTCTGTTTCATGTTGATCTGTGTTGTTCTCGATTTCGGAGAGCAGATCATCGCCAGCCAGGAGGCAGTGCCTGCGCAAGGGAAGAGGTATGCAGCTAAGACTACCAAGCCCACTCTAGTCTCACCAGAGCAGAGGATGCTAACACTGGACAAGCAAGAGGAACATTTTAACCCAGGGGTTCCAAAATAAAGGAACTGATGAATTATAAGGCGGTTTCAACACCTAAATGGTGGTAGGAATTGTTTGATAAATGTGCCACAACACTTGGAGGAAAGCCTGTAGTAGATACCTAGAAAATGAAGCAATACATAAATAATTAGGAACTTCAGGGAAAATAAGGGATCGTATAAAAAGAACAAACATAATTGTAGAGTCTGCTTCTTGTCAATGAAAAACAAGCAGATGAAACAAAAGAAAGTGAAGTGTATGTGTACCTTAAGACGACTAATTCTTGGAACTGGGGGTCGTCATGTTCAGTGAAATAAGCCAGACCTGAAAAGGCAAGTGTCACAAGGCCTCCCTAATATGGAGAACTACAAAAAGACACATGAAAGCAGAAGGAGCGTTATAATTAACAAGAAAAAAAGGTACAACTTGGAGTGAAAGAGGGTATGAAGGAGAATAATGAGGGGGGTAGATACGATCAAAACATATTCAATAAAAAATATATTTAATGAAGCCCAATATTTTATAAATTTAATAAGCACTAATCAAGATATATTTTAAAAGGTAACTGAATCTCATACTTATCTTCATAAATATCTTGTGTATATTAAACAGTTCATATGTAACACTAATACAGTAACTAAGAATATAATTGTAACATGTGGAATTAATTTCCAGCAAAAAATTAAAGAGCTCAAAGTGATTAACTCAAAGATATACAAGTATCAATCATATACAAAGGGAAAAGGGTGCTACTGTATTTGTTTTTAAATTTTACAGAAAAATGTCACATTTTAAGAAATACAGGGCTCCCTCACCACAGAGGTTACAGTCCAGACTCCCCTGCAATAAGTGAAAAGCATCGAAGTAGCGACATTATATTTATTTTAGTATATATATATATATATATATATATATATATATATATATTTAAAAAGCTTTATAAATCCTTCCCACACCCTTACAAACCTTTCCCACACTTTAAAAAACACTTCCAATATCTGTAACCATTTTCTAAACACATAAACTTACAGAATTTTAACAACATACATAGACCATATGGTACTGCAGAATCCCACGATATAGCGAAAAATGTGCGATAAATAATTTAGATTAATGTTTTTTGAAAACCCACGAGGGTGAGCCCAAGAAATTGTTGTCAAACAGTGAAATGGCCAGAGACTGCTGTATATTAATACATTATTTTCATGAGCATTAACTTAAATGCAGTAGTATACATATATTTAACAAATTACTGAAAATTTAGACTACCATACAGATAAAATTGAAGATTAATAAATAGAAATCATTCTATGAAACAGTTACTTTAAAAGAGCCTTTCTTTCTGCATTGCCTATCTTTCTTTTTTCTTTCGTTCTTTTCCTTTCTTTTCTTTCTTTCCTTCTTTTTCGTTGTATATTATCATTTTTTCTAGACCAGTTGATAAATGGCCAATAGTATGCTTGTGGATTTTTTTTTCTTTTTTGAAGTGTCAGCTGAAATGGAAAATATTTATCTCAAATCTACTAGGAGATAACAAGTGTGGAAAGAAATATCTGGTAGCTCACTAACTATAAATCAGATACAAAACAGTTAAGTGTCCTTCAGTGAATTCAGCTTTGTGATTTAACCTGAAATGGCCACAAAACTACCAGTTCCTTGAGAGCTCAGAAAACACCCTTTCCAAACCTGAGTGACATGACCTCTCTCATACTTTGGAAATTATTAACATCTCTGGCTTACAGTTACTTAAAGACCAGAATTTTACATGGAGACTCTCAGAGACAAACTGCTAATTGGGCCTAATTAGTCTTGAAGGGTCAATGAGAGCATGAGGTTATTGGAAATGGTACTTAATTTAGGATTCCTTCTCGAATTCATGAATACTTGGAGTAAAGGTTGTGGGTCACATCCTCATGACCAGTGGTTCCACAGTGAAGTTGCTTGCCAGAGAAGCATCTTGGAACAAAATGGACAATAATCAATAACTGCAATTTATTTTTACAATCATTTGAAAAAGAAATGTCAAGATAACAGAAAAATGTCAATAATAAATAAGTAAAAAATTTCAATATACCTTGTACTAGTTAACATGTAAAATATGTGTTCTATCAGTGAGGCACTGGGCTGAATATTTTATTTTTATTTATTTTTCATTTTATTGTTTGTATTTTAGGGAAGGATCTACAGGGTGTTCAGGGTCTCACTACTAGACTGGACTCCTAGTGATTCACCTGTTTACAGCCTCCCAAGAGCTTGGATTATAGGCACGTGCCACCGTGCCCAGCCTCACTTGCCATCTCAGTGTGTCCCAGGGCTGGGACCAGCATGGCAGGCCTGGAGATCCAGCAGCCCCTGCACCTGCTTGCAGGAGCTTTAATCCACTGAGCTATTTGGCTGGCCCTTGAATATTTTAAATGAATAAACAACTGAGTTGTTTTATATAAGACATTGCATTGGCTTTATAATTTCTCCATTTTATAATAAACAAACCAGAGCTTGAAGAAGTTGAGGAAGCTGCTGAGTGGTGAATGGAGCTAGAATCTGAACAAAACCAAATCAAATCACACAGAAGATTCACAAACAACCCGAGGAACGTTCAGCTGTCTGATCTTTGACAAGGGGCCCAAAAGCCCATACTAGAGGAACAAGCATAAACAGTGTTGGGAAAGCTGCATGTCCACAGGCAGCACATTGACTCTAGTAGACCTGTATCTCCCCCTATTTATGAAGCTAGAATCAAAAAGGAACGAAGTTCCAAATGCTGTAATGACAACACTTCATTGGCTGGAAGATAAAATAGGTAAAGTTCTTGGAGACTTAGGTACAGGCAAGGACTTTCTGAACAGAACCACATTTAAAGAAGAAATAACATCAAAAATCAGTAAACAGGAGCATAGCAACTTATAAAGTTTTTGCACAGCCAAGGAAACAGTCCGTAAAGTGAACCCCAAGAAATGGGGGAAAAATTGCCAGCTGTGCCTTAGACAGAGAACTGATAACTAGGTATTATTCTTTGTGTGCCCTTGTGCCCCCAAAGCCTCATGCAGTTATATTCAGCCTCTCTGGCCATTAGAAAAATGCAAATTACAAGACATTAAGATTGTATCTTACTCCAGAAAAAAATAAAATGTTTTCCAGCCAAATAGCTCAGAGAATTAAAGCTTCCTCAAGCAGGCAAAGGGGAAGGGGTTCCATCCCCCCCCCGGCCTGCTGTGCTGGCCCCACTCCACCCCTGGGGTGCACTGAGCCAGTGACTGAGATCAGGCATGGTGGTGTGCGCCTATAATTCCACCACTTGGGAGGCTGAAAACAGGATATTCACTACGAGTCTGATCTGCACAGTGAGACCTTGTAAACCCTGTCCTAATACAGGAAAAAAAAAAAAAAAAAAATCTAAAATGACACCTAGCGATGCCCCGTCTGGGGCACCAAAATGTTAATGACTAACAACCCAAGCATGCCCATGTCTGTTGCAGCACAGTTCATAATAGCAGTCTTGAAAGTGGCCAGGTGTCCACTCGTGGATGAATGGATTGAAGCCTGCAGTGTCTATACACAGTGGATATTACTTTTCCATAAAGAAAGATACATGTAAGTCATTTGTAGGAAAATCGATGCACATTGAGGCTATAATTGTAAGTGAAATAAATCTGACCAAAAGCTGAAATAGGGCATGATTTCTCTTATACAAGAAAGTCAGAATATAAACAGGAGCAAAATGAAAGTTGGATAACAGAAAATAGAAGGTGAGCGAGAGAGAAGGAGGAGGCTAGAGGAAGACATGAAAAGAGAAGTGAGGTGCGTTATGCGCTGCACATCTATGACTTGCTGCAGGAACGGAACTATCAGGACTGTAAAATGTGCTAATAAAAAATAAAAATTCAAAAAAAGAAGAGCACTAAAAATGTAGGCTGAAAAAGTTGTGATTTCATTCCCATGTCTGCAATTCACGATTTCACCCTTTGAGACTTAGGTTTTTTGTTTGTTTTCTTGTGCTCACTTTGGCAGGACATACACTAAAACATACACTGCTCTGCCGGCCGCTCCCCCAGGGTGCGCTGAGATGGCAATTGAGACTGGGTGTGGTGGCATGTGCCTGTAATCCCAGCTCTTGGGAGGCTGTAAGCAGGAGGCTCACTAGGAGTCCAGTCTAGCAGTGAGACCCTGAGCTCCCTGTAGACCCTTCTCTAAAATAGTGACAAAAAAAATTGGAACTCTGGTACTCCCTCTTCTAATTGGTTCTTTGTTTTCACTGTTAATGATGAAAACACCTCATGAACTCCAAGTTGTTATTAATATTTCAGATGTTATTATGACTAATAATTCATAAATGCTCTTTCAGTTCTTGCCCACTATTTCTTCACATTTTATGAGCATTTGCTGTGTTCATTCTCTAATGTCCACATCCCTACTTCTGATAACATTACTCCTCAGTGTATGCTCTCACTACCCCTTCCCTATCATATGCTATGAAAGACACTGAGCCCACCCTCAGGGCCACAAACAGGCCATGATTGGTATGGATCAAGTGTCACATCTGATGTTCCTGACTTCAGTGACTGACTCAGAGAGGAGGGTGTCACCCAATTAACGCAAAGTAACCCAGTAATGAGAAATGCTCTCTGTTCCTGGAAATGGGAGTCCCTTTACTTTCATAAAAGCCGCCAGAAGAGATATTCCTTTTTCTTTAAACAACAGCAGAGTAAGTGTTCTCTGAGGCTTAGAACTGTTTTGCTTCCGTGAGAGGAAGGCTGTGGCTGACAGGGAGCCACCCTTGCAGAGCCTACGGGAGGGCGAGCAAGGGACAATAAGATGCTGGTGACATCACCTGAGTCATGAATCCAGCGTAACTAGAAGTCATCTTGCCCTGGGTGTTCTGATTACATGGAAGAATTGTTTTCTTCTGTGGGTTTTATTTTATTTATTTGCTTTGGCTAGCTTAAGTTAGATTCTGTGTTGCTGACAACACAGCCACACACAGGTTCTTCAAAATTATTCCTCAAGTTATTTCCTCCTTCCCTCTTAAAACATGCTATGTTACACTAATGTAAATAACATTTAAAATTACCACAATCTCAGATGATTGCACATATAAAAAACGTAATTTCTATATCTCCCTGCTAGATTCAAATCAAAACATGTCAGTTACAAAAAATACTATCCTATATGCCTTATTATGCAGATGGAAAAGCAAAGCTTCAAAGAGAAGTGACCCATCCCAACCTTACTAATGCTTTCCAAAGCCAGGGCTAGAATATAGGTATCTGATCTGCTTTTGGTTTGGGGAAGGGTTTTTTTCCTCACTTAATTATTAATAAATGACAAAAAAGATTGCTGGGACTTCTTTCTGTTTCATTCAGATTAAACCTGATAGCATAATTCTTTGAATCCTTTCATTGTTAAGAAATATCTCTTCTTTGAAGACAGATGTGACTTGAGAGATGTGAAAAGTTGGAGCCAAACTCAATAAGCAGTGTGGGTGAGAAAACCAAGTCACTTGTGCTTTGGTCTACAAAGATTATTAGCACTTAAGCTGTGAGGCTGATCCTTCTGACCCCCCCCCATAGAGATCATCTCTCAGCTTTGATGTCATTATACAAAAATGAACTTTTTATATTATTCATATTGGAGGGATATAGTTCAGTGGCATAAGCACCCACCTGGCAAGTGCACAGTCCTGAGTTCGATCTCTGGTACCACCAAAAAAAAAAAGAAACAGGAGTTTTACTTATATTAGATTTTTATTATGCACAAATTCACTCTGCCACATTCCCTGGACTTTAAAGGAAGCCCTGATGGCATTACTACATAATGGAGGCAATAACAATGATACTTGTGTCATCATATGACTGAGAAAGAAAATAAATAATACAATCTAATTTGGCAATAATTTGTTGAGAGTTTATTGTATACTAAACACTAAGACAGACCTTGATGAGAAGGAAAGGACAAGTATAACATAAATTAATTTTTTTACTCCCTATTTTAATGATAAGAAGTTAAAGCTCAGAAAGATTACATAACTTTATTATAATTCTTGATATCTGGTTGTCTTTTTTTTTTTTTTTTTTTTTTTTTGATTTTATGGAAAGGTCTACAGGGTGTTCAGGGTCTCACTACTAGATCACACTCAGTGATCCACCTGTTTACAGCCTAATAAAGCTGGGATTACAGGCGCTTGCCACCACACCCAGTCTCAATTGCCATCTCAGTGCAAACTCCCACTGAGCTATTTGGCTGGCCCAATTCCTGGATGTCTTAATAAAGAAGGAATATGTTTACTTATTCCACTCCAGTACAATTAATTGCTAAATAAAAACCTTATCCAGCCAATAAGGAAAGTGAATTGGCACCACCAGGTAGCAGTGCATGCTATGAACGTGACCTAGAATGTGTGCAATCATCATTCTGTTTAATTTTAGGGAATTAAGTAGGAAGAGTTAATACAGAACTTGGCAGGTGATACCTAGAAATCTGGAAGATAATGCAAATCCAGTGTCTATAAGAAAAGATTATAAAACCTTGCAAACCTTAGTGGAAGGAAAAATCAGGACTAGTTTCATCTGAGCACAGTATTGAAGGAGATCATTTGATAAGGAGACGCCAACCCCGTTTTTCTCTAGATAAGAAGACAACTAGAAAGAAAGGATTTCTAAAATGTTGGGATAAAAATAAGTCATGAATCAGAGCAGTTGCTTGTGGTCCCACAGTCACTGTGCAGCTCAGATGTTCACCAGGCTGCCTGGAGAGACTTCCACTATAAAAATCTCCAAGGGTGGTCCCTGAAGCGAAGATAACTTGCCCCATTGCCCAACTTTTCGGGATTCTGCCAGAGAGATGGTGCCTTGGGCAAGTGAAGCTGGCTTCCTAGGGAGAAGACTGTGGAGAGAAGAGCTGACATTCTTTCCTGGCATGATCCCACCTGTGGAACTGATATTCTGGTTTATTTGAAATGTAGACTGGGAGAAAAATTAAAAGGGACAGATGACCATCATCAAAATGGTTTTAACAAAGCTGTTTTCTTACACTGCCCACAGTCATCACAACAAAACTACCATAAACCAAACTGCTTTAACAACAGTGTTATAGTGACAGTATAGGTTGTTCCCTTGGCTGTAGATATTTTACAGAAAAGTAACACTAAGTACTTCAGTAAAAACTAGAAAAAGCCATGTGTGCTGTGTGTATGGAATATGGAAGAATACATGATGGTTCAGAATAAGCGCTTTCCTGACAAGCACAAGGGCCTGAGTTCAATCCCTGATTCTGCCAAAAAGAAAAAAATAATCATAAGAATACTTGATTAGTTATGAAACAAGCACACCCTTACATCTGGACTGTGGCAGGCGTCTGTTGTCTGGCCCCTAACTTTCCTTTTGCCTGTGTGTGTTCGAAAATTCACAATTGTGCTGTGAACTGAAAAAAATATGGATTATTAAATTAAATGAGCTAGATCTTTAATGTGTACCATAGAGGAAAGGGATGAGATTGAACATATGAAAGATTAATATTTAGTAGTTACGTACACTACAGCTTGGATGTGCTGAGATGAAGAAGGCTAACTATTTGACATCTCCTTTGGCCATATGCATTGTACTGAAAGTTTCCTAAAGTGCTTCAAATATGTCCCCTTATTTTAGGAAATAATCCTATTATTATTCTGGGACTCTTTGTAAATAAATTTTTTAAAACAAACAAACAACCTGTGGTCAAATAGGTAGTGTATTGCCCATTGGGTAGCATGATAATTTCAAGTCAAATAAGTTGGCTTTAAAATCTAAACAATGGGCTGGTAAGACAGCTCAGCAGACTACCGTACCTGCTTTAGACAAGCTTAGACAAGTGCAGGGACCACAGTTTGAGCCCTGAAAACATATGCTGCACCCCAGGGTGGACTGAACAGGCCACAAAAAGAAAAAAAAATCTAAACCAGTCACTTTACTGTGATTGATTTTTTTTTTTTTTTTTTTTTTTTTTTTTTTTTTTTTTTCTGGTACGAGATCAAACTCAGAACTTTGTGCTTGTCAGGCAGTACTTACACCCCTGAGCTATTTGCCCAGCCCTGCTTTGAATTTTAGAAACATGAATACTAAGTCTATTTTCTCATCTGCCAAATGGCTGGGATAATACATAGTATTATTTTCTCACTATTAAGTGAGAGTGAATGTTGAAGCACTAAAATAGTGCCCCTTCATACAATGTCAAATTTAAAAACCTCATTCTCAACCTCCATGATAATATTTTTTAAAATGTACCATCAAAGCAATATTTTGGAAGGTTAGATGTCCGAATGTAAAGATTAATCTGACTTCCGTATAGAGAGACAGTATAGTAATAGTCTTTTCCTATTTATGCATTTGATGATCAAGATCCAAATTTTCAATCATACAAATTATTTTTTACTTTTGTCATGCTCAGAATGACGAAGTTTAAAGTGTCTCAGTTACTTCCTTGTCCTTGATATAGGAGAAGAGGTGCTGAGATGCAAGGTGGAGTTGTACAAAGTCATTGTCCACAGATGGAAATCATTCGTGTGTGAGGACAGCAAAATAAATAACACTTGCCAGACATAACAGGAGATTTTTTTTTGTCAAAGTCTTACCCAGAGTTACATGTAGCATAAATGTCTTACCTCTATTTTAGTAATAGTTTGGAGGAAATCCTGAAATCAAACATGACCAGTGGAATTCATATTTAAAAAGCACTGATTACATTTCATACAAACAAAATGTTGCCTGTAAGGTAAAATGTTATGAGATTTTTAAAGACATATGGCATTAATCCAATTTCTATTGCCATTTAAAATGTGTATGACCTGAGACAATGCACACATATAACTTTTATCTATCCTTAAGTGTAGTTCTTTTCCTGATATCATGAAATATTTTCAACATGTGTTGAAATAAAGTGTTTTTCTTTTTTTTTGGCACAACCAGGGATTGAACTCAGGCTCTTGTGCTTGCCAGGCAAGCACTTATTCGACTGAGCCATCTCCCTGACCCTTAAAGTGTGCCTTTAATAACTAGAAAGTCATTTTTCTGAGGGTGGCCATGATGTCAATGGAGTAAGAAGAGTGTTCACCAAACAGGGCGGTCACACAGCCAAGTTCTCCACACAAAGGCAGAACCTCTTCATAAGCCCAGAAGTTCAGCTGTTACTACAGCAGGTGCTTCGTTTTGTTTTATTTTGTTTTCCTTTGTTTTGTTGTTCAACCATAAACAGGTCTAAGAGGTGCCGAGGATCAAACTGGGGACTAGCAGAAGCAGGAAACCAATACCTGCCTGGGGTAAAAACTGCAAAGACAAAGATGTTTTTGATGGAGCAGAAAAGTGTGGGCCACAGCACTGCCCATGGACCCTTCTGCGCTGCCTGAGCAAGCCTGGCAACTGAGAAAGGACGGGATCAGCGCGGTAAAGGGGAGACACAGCCACCTTCAGACATTCTGAGCTGGGAAGGAGTCACGGTACCCCAGCACCCTGCCTGCCCTACCACGCAGTGTGCATCCAGTGCTTCTCATTGGCCAAACCATTCAGAGGTCAGACTGGGTCGATGCGCAAATGGACAATACACTCAAGAAGAAGGAAGAGAAGCAGGAGGAGGATGGCATGCAGGTAAATAATTAAGGCTGAAGTGTGAGCGTGGACACAAAAACCCTCAATTGAATGTGCACGCGATAATCTAACAATCAACTCTTTATACTTGTGAAACTCCAATGAGGACTGCTACAGCTATTCGACATCATAAAATCAATGTTTACTTAATAATAAAACAAAAGCAAAATACCATTGATGCCAGAGTATCATCTGATAAAAATTTTAACCAACTAGAATAGGAAGAATGTTCTTGGGTTGGCCAAGTAGCTCAGTGGATTAAAACATCTGCAAGCAGGTGTAGGGGCCAGGGTTTGATCTCTGGGCCTGCCATGCCGGTCCCTCCCCTGGGGTGCGCTGAGATGTTGATTGAGACTAGGTGCGGTGGTGCGCACCTGTAAAGCCAGCTCTTGGGAGGCTGTAAACAGGCGGATCATCAGGAGTTTGATCTAGTAGTGAGACCTAGGACACCCTGTAGACCCTTCCCTAAAATACAGAAAAAATAAATAAATAAATATCCTTTAAAAAAAAATTCTTAACCTGAAAAAGAATATCAATTAAACACCTAAAAAATGCATAATAAATAACTAATGATGCAATTTTTTAAAAATCCACTAAATCAGGAATAGCATAAACATATTCCATTTCTATATTACGTTATAGCATTATATTAGAAACTGATAATATTAAAGTTTATAGCTAGAAAAAGATAAAAGGTTTTTAGATATCTTGATCATTTTTACACAAAAGCCCTAGAAAATCTACAAAAAAGCTATCAGAACTGGAAAAGCTTAAAATGCTTTTAGAATACAAGATAAAGATCAAAATTCAGTAGCATTCTCATACACTAGTGATAAGTAATAAGAAAACTAAATTTTCAAAGATAGTCACAACAGCCATGAAAATTATAAAATATCTAACATTAAGCTCACCAAATCATGCAGTTTATGCAGAAAATTTTTAAAAAGTGGCCTTGTTAGGCGAATGTGTATGTATTGTGTTTTCATGGAAGGAAAAACTCAGTAAGATCAATTTCATGCCAAACTCAATGCAATTTATAAAGAAAAATCCAATATGATTCTTCATAAAATAATCAAAAGGGTTGGAACCATGTGAAGATGTAAACGAGCAGGAACACACAAAACTATTAGAAAGAATAGAATAGAACTTGCCCAGAAAGATACCTGTTAGGGTTGTGTCTGGTTGTGCCCCAAAGCCTCATGCAGTCAGTTGTGGGGCAGGGACTTCTAGAGTTTGAGATTAATTCATGATCAAGGCTGAAATTATGGGTTTTAATGCTGCTGGGATTATGGGTGTGAGTGAGTACTTCCCCAGCCTGGGGCAGAGAGCCTAAATGCAGCTTGGGGGAGGCAGATTTGCTCTCTGTTGCCATTGTTGCTGCCATTCCTCCATTCTGCTCTCTGCCACCCGCCATGAATGGCCGCCCTCTGCCATGTGCCCCTCTGCCTTGGAGCCAGCCTACTAAGGACTGAAAGCTCCAGGAACCGTGAGCTAAATGAACCTTTCCTTCCTTCATTTTGGGTGTCAGGTATTTGCCCCAGCAACAAGAAAAGAGTGAGGCAAACCAAAGTTTATTCTGCCTTTGCAATTAAGACTACATGGCACTGGATAAGTGATAGTCAGATAGACAAGTGGGGCAGAACAGAAGTGCCCCCAAATACCTACACTATCTATGTATTGCTGTATATACTATACTAATAATCTTATCTATAGCTATAGCTATAGATAGATATAGATGTAGATAGATATAAATCAGAAATAAAGAATAAGATAGATAATAAATGTTGTTGGGACAACTGGCTTTCCACATGGAAGAAAATATAATTATATTCTTGCTTCACACCATGCATGAAATTAAACTCCAGATGGATTAAAAGACAAACAATGAAAATGTAAGTGATTAAAAGGAACTACGGCATAATCTTCTAAATTTCCACAACTTAAGCACAAAGAATTTTTCTAGTTCACTTTAGGATTCTACTCATCTGCCACATCTGAAGTTTTCTGTCATGAATTCATTTCTGGACCCACACCTCCTCTATAATCTGATTTTTGTCTCATGTTCCATTGGTTGTATTTAAACGCTTATGCAGTACCTCATGTGTAAAGCATTTATGGTGTACTTTACCCACTTCATCTTTTAATCGTATTGGAATATTCAATTTTTAAGTAGATATTATCATCCCCATTTACAAATGACAGAGCTGAGGCACAGAGAGGGGTTAAATTACCCCTAAGATATGACACTGAGATACAACAGAGCCAGGTTCCAACCCAGGATGCCTCATTGCATGTCTGTGACTTGACTATGTAGCTCTACTGCCTGGAGTCTGTATTCTTTCTTCTTTTGAGCAGCTATATTTGAGCTTGCGTATCTTACTTACTTTACATAAAAAAATTTGTCTTCATGTTGCATTCAGTTGCCTAACCTGCCTCAAGCTTACCTTTCTTCATGGGAACTTGGTACTCTATTTTGTACAAGCACTATTTTCATTAACATTAATCTGTTGATGAAAATACAGTCTGTTTTCAAGATCTAGCTATGATAAATTTTAGTGTTACAAACATAGAAATGTTATATGGTGATTATTTTTCTAATATCATCTTCTCCTGTGCCTAAAAGACTACATGTAACAATGTGTTGAAAACCACATGTGCATGAAATATAAAATATAAAAGAGGAACATTCTTTAAAAGAATTCATCAAAACTAGAAATTGTAGCACAACATATGATTAATTTGCCAATCAAAATATAGACTTCCATATCGAAAGCTTCATCATAAGTAAAGCTAAAAGGTAAGCAACAGAATGAGAATATAGTTGCAATGCAAGTGATTAAAAATCAGAAAATAGATGAAAATTCCCTGTAGAGCAATAAGAAAACAACTAGTAGAAAAAATTTAAGGCAATACACAGGACAGTTGTTAACACAAAGGGTCAATAAACATGAAAATTTACTCAACCTCATTAATAATTAGGGATGTAGTCTAAAACCAGCATCAGATAATATTCCCTACTTTAGAATATTTAATCTTTGGAAGGGGAGATAGCTCAGCAGTATAAGCACCTGCCTGGCAAGCACAAGGTCCTGAGTTTGATTCCTGGTACAAAAAAAAAAAAAAAAAAAAAAAAAAAAAAAAAAAAAAAAAAAAAAAAAAAAAAAAAAAAAAAAAGAAAAGAATACTAAATTTTTAAATGATTCAGCATACCAAATAAGACTTAAAAAGTACAGAAATGAAAAGTTGCAAAACCCATGGTACATTTATTATTGCCAGATATATACTGAAGAATAATTTAGCAATATCTAGGAGAATTGAAATTCATACTGTAAGACACCAAATTTCCATTTCAGTAGTGACTCTGAGCAGGCACTAAGGGTCCTATTAAAATCAGGGCTGATAGCCAGCCAATAGGTCCCCCAGGAATGAAAGTGCTAGAGAAGGAGACCACTGAACTGAGCATAAACTTTGCCTCTCTCTGACTGACCCTGATTCAAATAGAAATGGGACAAAGAGAAAGCTCTGGAATGTGCAGGGGGAAGAACTTCACTTACCACAGTCTGGCGTCCTGAAATAGGAGTCTGCTCAAGGGCAATGTCTTTCTTTCTTTCTTTTTCTTAAATTTAATTTTATTTTAGGGAAGGCTCTACAGGGTGTCCAGAGTCTCATTACTAGATCAGAATCCTAGTTATCTGCCTGTTTACAGTCTCCCAAGAGTTGGGATTACAAGTGTATGCCACCATGACCAGTCTCCATTGCCATCTCATTGCATCACAGAGGAGGGGCCGGGGATCAAACCCCTGGCCCCTGCACCTGCTTGTAGGTGCTTTAATCTGCTGAGCTATTTGGCCTGCACAAGAGCAATATCTTTTATGCAGGAACATCAACATTTTTTTTGAAACAACATAATAGAATCCAGAGTTATCACAATAAAATATTCTCAATGACTTGAATACTGAGTCATTAGTACCAGCATACAAAATATCCTAAAATACTAGCATGCAAAAAGACAAGGAGATACAAACCATTTTCGAGGAAAACCAACTGCTGACTCTTAAGATTTTTGAGGCCTTTCATGCACTCCCTGTAACAATAGTGAGGCAAGGAAGTATGAACTCAAAATGAATGAAAGCAGGAAAAGCAGTAAAAACAATGGCAAGTACAATACTTACAGGTAATTTTATTAACATTATTATATACAAAATGTAATTTTATCATAGCTGTTTAAAGGCTGTACAGACCAAGATAAAGCAAGACCTATATAGTAAGAAACGCAACTTCTGTATCTGACAGGGTCAGTCAAGTCCTCTCAGTATTTAGCCTCAAACCCTATACAACAGTTTGTAGATCCTTTGTCAGTGTCAGCCATGTGGATGAGTCACGGCCATTGTTTGACCAGTTTGCTCTCTGTGAAAGTCTGAGAGAATGTTTTCCCTCCATGTGACCCTCCTTAGGAACATTTTACATTGTCAATAACTTTCCTCTGTGGCTCCATAATCTCCTTGATCAGAAAATTATCTTGGTCTTAACCATCCAGCAGAAAGTTATAAAAATGAGCTATAAAAAGTAAAGCCATATTAACATGCTGAGCTGTAAAAGGCTCAAGTCAACAACTTCTGACATTGCAAACCCTGTGGATATACCACTACTATTATGGATTTCTGGACTATATTGGATTATTTTGCTAAATTTATAAATCTACAATATGTAAAGGACAATGGAATACCCATCTCTGACAAAACTAAACAAAAAAAGATATTACATGAAGGACCTTTTTTATCTGTGTATACAAAATAGGATAGATATACAGCTACTTTCTCTTAATTCAATGAGAAGAAAGATTTGTACTAACAGTGTTTGGAGCATCTTGTACCATGAATAGCCACTATGAAGTCAACAATATGCAATGTATTAATTATTAAAACTGCCCTAATAATTGGTTTTGAAACTGTCTCCTTGTTGTTTGTTTCTCAATAAAATTAATAAAAAATAAAAATAAAGGCTATGCAGGCAAATAGAAATAACATTAAAAACTAGAAATCAACATGAAATAATAGGTCAGTTAAAAGTATACTATCTGAAACAGGAAAAAAAGAAAATAATGAGTCTAAGGGACACATGAAGCAATTTTAGAAAGTTTAATATGTAGGCTTTATATGTTTAATTAAACATTATATGTTTAATATTAAAAAGAAAAAAAAATCACTGAATAATCTTTAAGAGTGCTTGGAATTTTCTCCAGAGGAAAGAAGAAATACATTAGCATTCGTACCGACTTAGTTCATGACAAAGTAACTTGGAAAGTCCCAGCTGTCCCTTAGCAGCTAAGTGGACACACATAGCGTGGTATGTCCACTCGTGGAATACGACTTCCCAGTAAAAAGGAAAAACACAACACAAATGAATTCCCAAGCCAATTTGAAAAAGCCAGACAAGAGGAAATATGCAGCATAATTTAATTTACATAAAATCTAGATTAATTGATGGAGACAAATCAACCAATAGTTGATTGGGCAAATGTCTAAGGGAAAAGAGAAATTGAATTTTAACTCTATGGAAATGTTTTTAGAGCTATGAATTTTAAATAGGTACAACTCATTTGCACAAATTAGTGCTCAAAATGTAAGAAAAAATAAATTAATCAATGAGATGTGTACTATTAATATATTGAGTGAAATGTTGTTTCTTAGTTTTTTGTGTGAACATAATTATTACCTTAATTCATTTTGTTTCTTAAGGATAAATAAAAAAGCGACTTACAAAAGTTTCTATCTAGCTAAGGTATGTTTCTTACACTCAATTGAAAAATATTGAAAACCACTCTCATGTGTCTGTCTAATGTACACGATATACACTAAAATATGCAATGTGCTGCATATTATATGACCAGACTGTGATATGGAATGGATGAATATTCACTCCAGAAATGGCTGAGCACCAGTTCGCTTGCAGTTACCAGAGAACAGTAGCAGACCCCTCTAGCATCTCCTGCTCTAGGACACTAGAGAGACCTCAGGTAATGTAGCTACCACTGGGGGTGAAAGGAAGACCTGGGAGGAGCAGAACTGGGGAAAGGGACATGAAGGGTGTGACTTTTACAAGACCTCTTAGTTGGAAGCATTTGGAAAAATGTAGATATATCCATGTCTACAGTGGTGAATAAATGGACATTTGTTACACTTCTTCCCTTACAGTGGCCCATATTTGTTTTTAACATGTTATCAAATGTGACAGAATCCAAAAGAATCTAAAGACCTAGCAATTGAATTATGAATCCAAACTTAGGAGTAGTGGATGCATAAAGATAGCCCAGTGTGCACGTGTACAATGTACACATTCTGTTATGGTGTTGACTTCTGCAGAGACGGGGGACAGGCCACCTAATCTGGGAAAATGTGTCTCTATCATTTAAAAATGGCATAAATAAAAGAAAATTTCACAATGGAAAATAACATTCATAAAAACTGAAAAAGTAGCATAATTATTTGGAGCCAATCCTGAAGAAAACATAATCCAGCTGTTAAGAGGTTATTTGAATGTATTAGGATTTATTTTCTTTAATTTAATTGTACATATTTATTAATTTTTTAAATTGCGATAATACATTAAAATCTGTCTAAAGTTAATGATGTTTTAGAATACTGTGATTAACTACTTTCTGAATAGTTATATTCCTGTACTGTGTATAAACAATTGTACTCCTCTGCATAAAAAAGGACAAAATCCAGCAATGAGCAAGCGAAGTTTAATAAATTATTATTTTAGACTTAAAAGTACAGTATAGAAATGGGAGCCATATAAAAACACATATACAGTACTATTTTGTTCATAGTTTCTTCAGAAGCATAAATAACTAGCTTGAGAATTTTCACTTCAAAACATTTCCAAGGGGCCAGAGAGATAGCCCAGTAGAATAAGTGCTTCCCTGGCAAGCACGAGAGCCTGAGTTCAATCCCCAGTTCTGCAAAAAAATCCAAGATTTTACTATTTGCACATTTCCAAAATAGACACTGCTGTGCACAAATCTTCTAATTGTCTTTTGTTTTTGTTACTTAGATTGAATCCTTTAAACAAAACCACTAGGTAAATATATGTATTTCCTTCTTCCTTCCTTCCTCCCTCCCTCCCTCTATCCCTTCTTTCCTTCCTCCCTTCCTTCCTTCCTTCCTTCCTTCCTTCCTTCCTTCCTTCCTTCCTTCCTTCCTTCCAATTTTTTCCATTGCCAAATTGCCTTTCATAATAAGGTGTCAATTGGCTCTCCAATCAATAGTGTATGAAAATGTCTTAGATAATTTGGTATGTTTTAATTCTGTACTTTGATAAGCTAACAGGATGCCCCCCTCCACTGACAGAGGCTAAGACTGCACCATGATCACTAAGAAATCCAGGCCAATTACCACCCTGACTTTCCCCTGCTCAGAGCCACCCTCCCTGTGCTCCACATTTCACATTATCCACCTGAGACCAAGCTGCCCCAGCAGCCTGGGATTTCAAGGTCACAGAAGCTCAAAATAAATAAAAAATAAATAATAAATAAATAAAAAATAAATAATCAGCGGGGATTTCAAGGTCACAGGAGCTCAAGGGCCCAAGACCCTGTGCACATGTAGGCAAGCCACCCCCATTCCAGGTCCCCATTGCCTTAATTCTTGCCTGTCACCCAGGCCATCTCAGCACCAGACTCTAGCACCTTCCTCTGCTTATCCCCTCAACTACCTCTTGAGTCAAGGCTTAATGTTTGCTATGGAATCCTCCAAATCAAGTGGTTAGAGATACCCCATTACCCTAGCAGTGGCAAAATCTGCAGGGCCTTCCTGTTTAATTTCCTATTGTGAGGCATAAACACGACGTGCCCCCTCGCTGTGGCCTGCCTTTCTCATTCCATTTCCTTCGTGATGAGGACTCAGTGGAGGACATCATTTTGATGCTTGAGTGTTTTAGTGTTTTGAACTTTTACTCCCTTTGATTCTATTTCTTTCTTGCCTAGAGCTTAGCATCTCAACTCATTTCTAAGCTATTTAAGACAAGGAGCGTGTCTGACATTGCATTATGGTTTTTAAAAATGTCTACCCCACAGTGGCATTTAAGAATCATTTGCTGCTATAGAAAATGTGGTTTTACTCTTTCCTCCAATCAACTGTTATGCTTAAAAAGTTTCCTAATTCCTATTTCCAAATGCACCCACTAGTGTTTCTGATATCTTAGGAACAACAGCCTGTGGGTGGCAGAGGAGGGAGTGAAGGGAACTGATTGCTGCAGACAAACTACATGTCTGACGCTGACACTGAGACAAACCAGGATCACGCAGCCTGAAACAGTGCTGACACACTCCGAGCTGTACAAGGTGACGCTCTGCTCCGATCTGTCTGGGCCCCTTCTGGAGTTTGTCTCTTGTCTCAATGTAATTATTATTTTCAAGGGCTTTCACTCTCAAGTGTCATGGTGCCGGCAGGATGTAGTGCTGCCCAGGGACAGGCTCCAGCAAGGTGCCTTGCGGGACTGAGGCTGACAGGTGAGGAAGGGCTTGTCCAAAGCTTGGATCAGAAGCGATCCCCCTCAGTCGCTGCCATCTGCAACTGCATCTGATGCTGTAAGACCTTTGCATACTTCAAGAGAAGTGAAAGAGTGTACTTTTAAGTACTGGAAACAGACTTCATTTTATTTATTTATTTATTTATTTATTTATTTATTTATTTATTTATTTATTTATTTGGTCTTTTTGAGAAAAGGTCTCACCATGCAGCTCAGGCTGGCCTTAAGCTCACTTTGTAGCTCAAGCTGGTTTCAAACTCACAACAATCCTCCTGCCTCAGCCTCCCGAGTGCTGGGATTACAGGCATGCACCACCACACCCAGCTTCAGACTTCATTTTAAACTTATGCATTTGGTAGAGTCTCACTATGGGGCTCAGACTTGTAGTGATCCTCTTGTTTTTAGCCTCCCCAGAGCTTGGATGACAGGTGAGCACCATCAAGACTGGTCTTGGTGGTTGCTCCATGCTCCCAAAGTGGGGCCGGCACCACATGCGGTACCAGGGATCGAACCCAGGTACTCAAACTTTCCGTGCAGGCACTTAGACCAGTGACCTATTTCTCCAGCGCCTGGAAACAGATTGTTTTAAAAGACTTGTTTTAATTTTTAACGACGCTGAGTGGCTGAGCTTTGGTTTTAAGGTAGTAATTTAAAGGCCCTTCTGAATAGGAATTACTGAGTTCTGAGCTTCCAGCCTTGCACTTATCTGTCTAGGAACTGGGTCCATACTATTAAGGAACACAGAACACTAGGGGTGAATGAGAAGGGCACATGTCCTTATCACCTGTGGAGCCTCAGGCAAGTCATCATAAGTCACATCTATAAGCTCAATGCCCTGTAAGATGCTGTGACTTGAATCCTGATATTAGCCTTTGCCTTTTGAAGCACACATACTATCTGTCTTTAGTATCTGAGAAGAAGGTTATTCATATTTTACTCACCCCATAAAAAATTCATCTTTGTATGTATGTTATTTTTTATTTTAAAGAGAATAAAGGAACAATAAAAATGATACAGAATTTTGAAACAAAATGATAGGAAATTAATAATAGTTATTATATTTCATCTTCAAGGCAGTTAATGTCTATTAGTTCATTAAAAGAAATAGTGTTTATATTGTTTGATCAATCTTATATGCCTATATCTGGTACATATCAAATTCTTAATAGATACACTGATTTATAATAGATAACATCATACCACAGCAATATATGTACACCCTTGTTTATAGCAACACAATTTGTCATGGCCAAATTTTGGGAAAAAAAAAATTCCCATCATTGAGGAATATATAAAAAAGATACAGTAACTTTATACAATGGAGTATTACTCAGCAATAAAGAAAGACAAACTTGAGGCCTTTACAGGTAAATGGAGGCAGCTAGAAGCTATACACATAAGTAAAATAAATCAGACCCACAGGCAAAAAATATCATATTGACTCCCTAGTGTAAGACCCTGAAAGAATCAATGAAATCTGAAAGGAATAATGTAGTGAAATAGGAAGAAACTGAACATAAAGAGAGGGCTGGCCAAATAGCTCAGTGAATTAAAGTGCCTGCAGGTAGGGGCAAGGACCAGGGGTTCAATCCCTGAGTTTAGCATGCTGGCCCCGCCCCTGAGGCGAGCTGAGACTGCACTTGAGAAGGGGCGTGGTGTCGCACACCTGTAATCCCAGCTCTTGGGAGGCTGCAAACAGGTGGATCACTATGAGTGCAATCTAGTAGTGAGAGCCTGAACACGCTGCAGACCCTGCCCTAAAATTAAAAAAAAAAAGAAAGAAAGAAAAGAAAAACAAACTGAATGTAAGGAATAAACAATGAAAATGAAGAAAGATAAAAAGTTGGGGGAAAATCATGTAAGTAGGCATGCACGGCAGCCGAGATGACTGTAGTACTAATTTCCATCAGCTTTTTGAAAGTAGCAGCTAATGTTTGAAATTCACTTTGACTAACCCTATATGCTAATACCTTCAATCTGAACAACCACATCAGAGACAGCAAAGTGCAATACAAAAGCCGTGCTCTCACATCTCCCATCATGTTCTTCTAAATGTGGACTGTTTCTGATGGTTTATCAGTTAGTATATTGCTTTAAAATATTTTTTTTTAAAAAAAAGAATGGAAAAACTTAAGGGTTATTGAAAGTAAGCATTAATGTTTAAATATTTGACCAATCTTGCATATCTATACATAGTAATCTGAGCAACAGATTTGACAATGAAAATATGTAACACATCCACCATTATTTTTGGTTTGTCAGTACCGCTTGTATTTTTGTTTGTCATTGTTTCTGTCTTTGTTTCCACTACTTGTTTTTTGCTTTTGGTTCTGTTTTTACTTTAAATAAAATAAAATGATCAGAAAAAATAGATAATTACTAATAACTTACCTCAAAGAATAGAATAGAATACCCAGCCATATTAAATTTTGACCTGAGCATTGAATAGAGTACAAAATAGTATTAAAACAGAAAAATTACAAGTGATACAGAACTTCACTTACCAAAATAATGTGGGTTCACAGTATTTGTTGTAATGCATGATGTTGTCTTACAACTAGTTGTTCGTATTGCTAGATATATGCAAGTAAATGTGGAAGAAGAAAGAAATATTTAAGAAATCAAGAAGAGCAAAGTTCAAAGAATTGAAAATAGGAGACAAAACTAATTCAGCATTAACTACTCTTTTCTATAGACCAGCAGAAATTCACGTACAACTGTCCAAACCATCCTGCTTCCCTGCATAGTGAAATCTCTTTCCCGTACTACCTCTCCTGTCCTTCTCCTCAGCTCAGTAATTCCTTCTTTTTGAATAGGTTCATTCTCTAATCTATCTTCCTTTTATGTGTTGTAAACATTGCTGAAAACTGAACTAAGCAAAATTCGAAGAAAATAGATCAAACTGGTTATTAAGTTTGTGTTAGGTCATAGAATCTTGGGTGTTTCTTCTTTTATTCCTGTTTTTCCAATTTTTCAGTTTTATCTAATATGACGACATTGTCTCAGCATTTAAAAATATAGAAACAAACATATAAATGAACAGAAAAAATACCATAGGGATATGAGGGAAAATTGCTTATTCAGTTTGAGGAAATGATGGAGGGGAGAGGATAAGAGTATGATAATTTAGTACCTAGAGACTTTCCCCTTATTTTGAAATTTTATACAGGACATTTCTCCGTGCATTATTTATGTACTTAAAATAAGTCAACTAAATTTAAAATACATTATTTACTTTGTATTTCAGGGAACTGACTCTTCCTTGATTGTAGATTGCTTTTGCAATGTCATGCCAAAAAGAATCTTGTGTATCTGTCCCAGTGTTTGCATTTCACCCAAGACAGGCTGGAGAGAGAATATGATTTGTCCAAGTATTAAAGAATGTTGGAGGCTACATTTGGGCTGAAACCTGGAACTTCTTGAAACCCAAGGCTGTGACATTTCTCTTTGACTTTTTAAAATATCTTTCTGAGTTAACGAGCATTTGTGCTTTAAAATCCTTGATGCACTTCATTTCTTTTGTGATTTACACAAGCTTTCTTCAAGATGTTGTTCAGAGAAGGAAGGCCTTGGTTTTTCTAACATCTTTTCATGTTTTAGAGAATAACATTCCTAGTTGAGAAATAGACCAATTTAAAGAAAATTAAAAAGATTATAATTTCTCTCTTTTAAGAAAAAAGAACATAGGATAGCATCAGCAGTCAGATTATTCTTTGAATATATATCATACTTTACATTTTTGTCTGCAAGCTCAACAGATACATGCCTCCATGAGAAGTAAAACATGTAGCATGTTTATTCCTTACCATTTGTTTGCTGTCAAGCCCAGAAGAGTGGAACTGATATTGAGCTACTGAAGGAAAAACATTTGAACAACATTCATTTTTTTTTAAAGTCTGTTTTGTGCACAAAGATGTCTAAAAAGGAATCTATTATTTTCTTTTGAATTTACAGAAACTTATTTTTAAGTTATAACATGTTTTCTAATCTCCAAGATTTTTGCCTGCATTGTAGGACCAAAGACAATCTGACTTGGGCTATTTTCTCCCCCTTAAGAAATGTACTGTCAGTTTAAAGTCTCTGTAAAGTACAAGGTTCTTCGGCATTCCACAACAAAACCTTAAGTGGAAAAATTTGAAGAGTAATTTATATCACCCTTTTTTGTTTAGTTTTATCAGCAATGGGTATTCCTTTGCCATTCAGATATTATAGGTGCATGAATTCAGCAAAATAATCCAATATAGTCCAGTAGTCCATAATAGTAGTGGGTTATCCACAGAACTGACAATATCATAAATTGCTGATTTGAGCCTTTTGCAGCTCAGCATATTAGTATTATACCTTTAATTTTTATACCTTGTGTTTATACTTTTCTGTTGGATGGTTAAAGCCAAGATAAAGCAAGATCTACGTAACAAAAAATGTAATTTTTGCATCTGACAAGATGAGTCAAATACTCTCAGGTTTTACCCTAAAACCCTGTACAGCAGTTTGTAGACCTTTTGTCAGTGAAGGACCATTATGTGATGGGGAAAAAAAAAAAAAAAAAAATATATATATATATATATATATATTTTACACACATATATATATCTGTATATATAAAATAGCATAGATACAGCTGCTTTCTCTTAGCTCAATGAGAAGAAAGATTTGAACTAATAGTGTTTAGACAAGATATCATATCTGCATCTTGTACTATGAATAGCTATTATGAAGCCAACAACACACAATGTATTAATTATTATAACTGTCCTACTAACCTGTTTTGAAACTGTCTCATTGCTACTTCTTTCTTAATAAAATTAATTAAAAAGAATTAAAAAAAAAAGATTGGACAAGTAGGCAAAGCACTTCCTTTTTTCTGATTTTTCATGTTAACTTTCACTCAAATGGTAGGATTTTACACCTTCACTTGTGTGCTACCTACTGTTTTTCAGTCCCTGGTACAGACTGGGCGGGATGGCTAATTTTTTGTAAAAAATAAAATTATATATGCTGATAGGAAGTCACCTCCTGTGTCAATCTAGTCCCCTGAAAACATCCCTCGCCTTTCCCTTTGTGCATGTGACTTCCAGGAACCCCAAACTGCGTCCCCCTGGCCCTCTCTGAGCTACCAGCTGTCCACAGTAGGTCAGGGGTGAAGCTCTGGAAGCCTGCCCCTGGTCTGCTTCTTTCCTTCTGCTTCTTTCTTTTCCTCATTCCTCGGTCTGCAGCTCTCACACAGAAACTGTCCCCACGTATCACCCTCTTCTCAGCCTTTCACAGAGCCGCTCCATCATCTGGGCTGGTGGCGCCTCCATCTGCTCTGTTTGAACTTGTTTTGGTCTGGGATAGGGGAGGGTGCCCCACCTCCTTATCCCCTTGTTATTGTTTCCCACCCCAGGGCAAAAGCTTCTCAGTCTTCACAAAAGTTGCCCCATCCCCTCTTTCTACAATAACTGCCTTTGTGTTCAGAGTTTGAGCACCTGACCCACCAGAGCAGGCTGCATACCACACTGCAGTGGCCTGTGTGGATGGCCGTGTGACAGCGATCAGGTGGCAGTGCCCTGTGACCTCCAGAGCCAACATTCTGTGCTGAAGCCATGGTTCAGTGGCACCAGAACAGTCCTAGTCACAGTCAGAATGACGAAGGAATTTTTATTCTCTCTTTCCGGAGATCTGCAGTTCACATGTGGATCCTTCTGGGAGGACCCAGCGCCATCCCTTAACTGTGTAGTGAGAGACCATTCTGATAATTAGACTTTCCACTTTGTAATTACATTGTAAGCTGGAGGTTTTTCATACCACATCCAATTGTTAAATGTTAAAGAATCCCATGAGGCAGCTGATACCATGTTGCTTGTTGAAATGTGGCCAGAGAGGGATATTTATGTGGCAAAAATAGACAGATTCTGGGTTGAGGACAGAACTCAGCAGCACAAGCACTGCCCTGGTGAAGACAATGTCCCGAGTTCAATTCCTGGTGCACCTAAACAAAACAAAATGAAAAATAAACAAATGCCACCAATCAAGGCTTTTTTTCTTTTCCTGATGAGCTTGTAATTAAACATTTGCCACAATGCCAGTGCCAGGCATAAAACTTGAGTAGAAACATATAAAAACTACCATGCAATATAATATTTCTGCTTTATGAAAAACCTTGGGATCCTGTACCCAAAAGGAAGGGTTTTTCTAAGCTTTTCTTGCTTTCTAAAATGTGGTCTCTTCTCTTGTAGTTCTGACAGCAAGTATCCCACCCACAGTAAATCCACTTGTGAAAGGTGTGGGACATCTCCTGGCTGCCATAATTTGGTTCCTTTTTGGCTTCTTTGTTGCTGGATATCCATGACAGCCAGGGATTGTGATTATGGGGCCAGCATATTGTATTGGAGAAAAGGACTCCATTGTCTGTGTCAACGAAGGAACAATCCTCTTTCTACAGCTTCTACTGTGCCTTCTCCCTTCATGCTTCTCAATAAGTAGAGGACTCCACCATCTTCTGGACCTGGGAGCCTCTGTACTGCAACAGTGCAATCTTGCCACTCAAAGAATTCATTTTGTGAGACTCACATTGCGTGACCAAGAGTTCAAGGCACAGTGACATTAAGGGACAGTGTCCTTAGTGAGACTTAAGCAGTGGCCCATCTAGGACTAGAACCTACGTCTCCTCAGATCTGAGTACTGTTGTCTCACTAATACACAGGCGTGTTTATTTGGATGCTAGTGCACCTGTAATTTATTCCATTCTAACTTCCTTGAATATAAGCCAGATGGTGACTGTTCCCTTATTCAAAAAGTTCAAAAAAAGAAAAAGAAGATGGAAGTGTATTAGTTCATACATGGTTAAGCTTTATTAAGGTATTCAGATAACATCATCAAGAACCTTTCTACCTGAAATCTACTTTCTTCACTGTGTCCCTTCCCTTTAAGAGTCCCTTCCTACACTGTAATAAGCTCAGGAGTACCTCTGAGAATTTGAGAAAGTTCAAGAAATAGAATCAAAAGCCTTTGGACAGTGCTACTTGGTCCAGCAAAGGCAAAATACTGCACCCTAGAGAGCTGAGATCAACTGTGACCCTGGCATAAGCAATGTACGATGTTGGTATTCAGACAAACAACATGGATGAATGGGCAAACACAACAGACACCCAACAGAGCCCTACCCTAGAAGAAAGAAAACTTACACCTGCCATTGACTTGCCTGCCTTTGTGCGTGGAAATGACACCTCGCCAAGGAGTCTTGCCATATCTTCCCGCTTCCTGGAGCATGAGAAGCCAGGCCGAGTCTTCAGCAGGGACTCATCTGGCGTGGCGAATGCGTGAATGCTGGCGAGCGGAAAGCTGATAGTCTCGCAGTTTTTCAGGGGCAGAGAAATCAACGAGAGTAGCCATCTTAACTCCTGACATTTTATTGGAAAATATTTCTTTCCAATGTCCTTTTTTTCCTTTAAGTATCTCAGTCCTTCATTTTCCAGGGTTTAGAAATTTCAGTAAAAATGGAAGAAACACCAGATAGTGGCTCTAGACTGACAGAGTGATAGGATAGACCGCAGTGTGGTTTTCTACTCATGCTAATTTCCATGAATTTTAAGTGTCCAGGCTGCTGATAAAGAATGATGCAAATAGGAAAAGCATTTGGAGTGCAGAAGTTCCATGTGTGCAAAGTCCTGAGGCACTACCCGCTTCCAGACCTGCTCCAAACTGGCATATTGGCTGCCACTTCAGCTCAGCCTCTTCTCTGGTCAAGGGGTGCCCTTCTCCTCAGCCAGCAGCACAGCAAGCATGTGCCATGGCCCAGCCTGGAGCACTGCATTCTTTCATGACAAAACAATCTTAATGTGTTTTGAAGAAAAAAAAATATTGTTAAATAACAAAGTATTCTTAGAAAAGGATGCCAAAGTGAGGTGCACACAGGTTGAAGTGTAGTACCTTATTAGAGGTGCAGAGAGCAGTGGTTTTACTGAAAACAATCCAGAGCATATTGATCCAGAATCTCTGGGCATAGAGCCCAGCACCTTGAACTTTCAATACATCCCTCAGGTCATGCAAGCTAAGAAGCACTAGGTTTTGCTTTCTGCCTTGGTTATGCCTCAGTGCTATCACCTGTAACAGATCCAGAGTCTCTTCCTTGCCAGGTTTTCCTGGGGAATAAATTAGTAATAAAATAATATCTGTGAAAATTTTGAGACACATGTAGAGACAAATTTTGAGACACATTGAACACCATATCTTGTCCCTTTTCCATAAAAAAATTCAGGGGTTGGAGAGATGGCTCAGTGGAATAAATGTTTCCTTGGCAAGCACAAGGGCCTGAGTTCAGTCCCTGGTTCTGGAAGAAAAAAAAAATTCTGGCATAAAAAAAAATTCAGGCACAGGGAATCATCTTAGAGTGATAGTGGAAAACAATCGAACTCTTAATGAAAGGTAGCAATAAAGCAATTTGCCTGCTATCGAACCCCTTTGACAGCTGCTGAACACATACTACCAGCCTTACTCAATTCGTGTACTCATTTTACATGGCAACAGAACAAGGGAAAGCAAAATCCTACATTTCAGTTCTGGAAACTCTATTTTCCCAGAACAGGATACAGCTTGATTTAAGTATTATTCTGTTCAGAAGAAAGATAATGAACACAAATATTTCACAAATGCCTTTTCCCAAATAGACATAATCACATTTCCATTCAATCTTGGGATTCTTTGAATCTAGGATTTACTTTGTAATTATCTATTATCTCCCAGTAGAATCTTATAAAATAGATGAAATTGTTTTCTGCTATAATTAACTTCCATTTTATTCCAAATTTTAATGGAAAAAGTTTTCTCCTCAATTCTGGCTAAATTTATTTAGAGTCCTCCATCCCTATAAGAAGGGCTGTGGGAAGGCAGGCTCCGCTGTGGGGATGGGATCCACATTAGGTTCCAATTAGCTACCTGGAAATTTATCTTTCAGAAATGCAGCATCCTTAGGACGCCAGCTACTCATGAGGGAGTCCCATTGCTTTATTTTCCCCTTGGGGAAGAAACAGAATTTTTACTTCCTTAGTGATTTGTGGACTCCTGAAAAATTTTAGAGGAAACTAAAGAGAGTTCAGCTCAAGGGTCTTCAGCTGAAGGGGCAATAAGTGGGATTTATGCTCTGTCCCTTTCACCTCATACACCCGTGCTACCAAAGCACCAAATATCTGAGTTATGATAGCAATGGGTGCAGCCTGCAGAACACAGGTTCTCCCACCTGCTGAGATCAGGCTGCAAGCATTGGAAGCACAGAATCTACATTTTACAGACCCACTTCCCTCCCATACCAGCCCCAATTAAGGTCTGAAAACATTATGTTTAGAAATCTTGTAAGACAGCAGGATTTTGAATCAGTTCCCTCTGAATCTAAAGAAGTGGAGCTCTCCCATTCGCTAGCTTGGATGGTTCACTTAGTATCTGAAGTGCTGTTTCTGGGTCTCCACAATGGAATCAATCATCACATCCTCCTCAGTTTTTGTTTTCATATTGATAAAAGCTAATAGATAACATATGCCTCACATGTAGCATGAGTTCAATAAACATGAACCCACTCTCAAAGGGCCTTTGAGAACACATCTTTAAGCCATACAAAGTAATGCTAAAAAGATATGTTCACACGCATGCACACATGCACACCTTCTTATCATTTTTCCAAATTCATGATGAAAGTAAACATTAATAGCTTGCAGTTGGGGGCCAGAGAGATAGCTCAACAGTCTAAAGTGCCTGCTTAAGTAAACTTAGGCTAGTGCAGGGACCGCAATTCGATCCCTGGCCCCACATGCCACACCAGCCCCACCCCCAGAGTGGGCTGAGCTGGCCACAAAAAAAAAAAAAAAAAAATTACAGTTGCTTACTTTAAGTCTTTTACTACCTGTATTACTCTGTTATGTTGTTGTTTAATATGCACATGGGTGTTTGTATGTTTGTGAGTGCAAGTAGAGCTTTTCTCCACAAACAGTTTACAACTTTTAGGGAACAGAGACCGTTCATTGCTTTTTCAGGACATACGCTTCCATCAGAGTACTCTATGTCAAAAGGGATGAATAGGTATATATTAATTAATGTACTCACTGCAATAAATAAGAGCAAATTTCTAGGAAGTTGAGTAGCCTCCTTCCCCTCAACTCTTACTAAACAGAAGCAATTCTATCATATAATCTTGCTACCCTTGAATCAGGGTCTCAATAATTTTAAAATTATTTAAAATTCCTGTTAGAAAGGTAGAGAGACAATAAAATATGCATATAATCTCAGCACTCAGGAAGCTGAAACAGGATGATCACTGCGAATTTGAGGCCAGCCTGGCCTTGGATGCAAAGTAAACTCAAGACCAGCCTAAGCTACAGAACAAGACCCTGTCTTATGTGTTTTAATTATGAGAATAGACTTATAAAAATGGTGAAGAATGAACTGTAGTATGTGCAATAAGCACTCCCCAATGTGGTTACAGCCTGCATGGGCTGCAAACATGCACCCAAACAATGAAAAAAGACATAAAATTAAACATTTTCCTATTTGAAAAAGAAAAAAAAAGAATGGTGAAGAATTAATAAAGACTTGGTGGTGCAATAACTATGGAAATCAATATGGAGGTCCCTCAAAAAGAGGATTAGAGGTCCCATTTGACCCAGCTATTCCCCTTCTGGGTATCTTCTTGGAAGAATTAAAAACATCACCCCACACACACACAAAAAAAAACAAGGCTTGGGCTTCATAGAGCCTTCAACAGTTTGGATTGTCTTCTATCTTATATTCACTATCTGAAGAATCAGTTCCTTCATAAGTTGGTGACACCACAGTGAAAGATTGGGGTGACAGTTTAAGTCAATATTTGAGTGATAGGCATTCCAAAATTCAAGGAGACACTCCGACATATTCCAAAGAAACTAAGCAGAATGAAACATTAGAGAAATGAAGCCAGGTATACAGTGCTGTGGTATAGTCCCTGCCTGATGAGCAAGCACGAGGTCCTGAGTTCAATTTCTGGTACCAGAACAAAGAGAAAAAATTCAATGATGCTGGATCTTTTGTGTGGGGGGGTGTTCTAATAAAAAGTATACAAATATGTCACATTATTCACAGCAGCAACCTTTGTCCATATCTCAGCAACCTGAACTACATATCTGACCCATGATTCTGCTGTTATTTCCTTAGCAAAAAGCCAGGAGAAGAAAGCCCTTTGCTGTCTCTATTCAGGCCTTTGAGATTGTCCTGCCTGCCTGGGTCAGAAGTGGAAATATATAAACAGTCTTTCTGTGCTTAAACTTGAAAGAAAAATCAGTCATCTGTACATAATCTGTGCTAAAGCAAAATGTAATTTTTCCCTCTGACAATGTGTTTATGGTTGTTAGCTTATCTTGATTGCCAAGAGAAATCTGCTTTGTGTGGCAGCCTTTTCTGACTTAAAATGTCAGATGCCACCCCCTTCCCCCCCCCAAATCCAGCCAGCCTTTCCCCTAATTCACAAATTGACTTGACTCTCAGCTAGGTTAAAAAAATAATTTCCTGAAAATTAAAAGTCTGGCACAATCCTGCACTAAAAGTCCATTTATCTTGTCTATTTTTATAAAGCTCTGCGGCAGCAACTGGCAAAGTGCCCACTCCCGGTTACAAAGGTCCTGAAGGACATTTGGCACGAGAGCCTTTCCTTCTGAGACCCTGAAAATGATCCTAGGCTTCCTAACACATGATTTTAAAAGCTTACAGTTAGGATTTGTAATCGTATCTTGTGTATAATCTCTAAAAGTAAAGAGCAGTTGAAATGACTGAGGTGTCAATAGAATGGCCGCTGTTTGCCATTTGTGTCAAGAGCCCTCACTCCCCCATGGTGTTCCCTGCATCAGTCAGGGCCTAACTGAAAGCTTGGGATTTCTCTGTTATTATGAAAGATAATGGCTAAAGATTATCTAGATGCGGCTTCGCCATGATTCACTCTTGTTTAATCAACTGCAACCTGTGTTAAGCTCTATTCCCATCTCAATATAAACCACACTAATCTTTCCACTTTCCTGCAGGAAACGACCATCGCACTTGTTTATTCGGATCCCCTGGTATTGAGAAAATCCTTCCCCTCTCTTCTCTAACTCCCGCCACCAATCAGTTGGGGAAGGGTTTCCAGCATCCCCAATTTAAGCCTGATTGGCCTTGCTTGTTGATGTCAGGTTGTAGCATTCCACTGAGAAAGCAACCTGAGAACCGCTCGCTTTCCTGGAGGCTCTGGCGCTCACCAAATGATTACACCAAACTTAGCCCTCCTCCATGCAAGGGAAAAGAAGCAGTCTACTAGAAGTGTTTACTTGGAGTGGTTGCTGAGAGACTGCACATTTGTGTCAAAGAAATATGCTTCACCCCACTTGATCGGAGGTTTCCCCTTTCTCAACCACAGCTGAGCTTACTAGATCCTTCTGTAACATGGGCTGTGCTAACTCAGAGCCTCTTTGTGAGTTTGATGACATTAGAATCAAAAATTATTTTGCCTCTGTAATTTAAATTCAAAGTATCCCCATAAACCCAAACATCATTCCACCATTGAATTCCTTACACTGAAACAATTGATACCAAATTCCAATGTGATTAGAGAATTAGCGTTTCTGTTGCTTGCTTTATTGCATTTAGAATATTGAAGGTTTTCTTTTCTTTATTAAATTAAGTTCTTTAGAAGAGTTTCAAACTCTTCTGAGGCATGACGAAAGACACAATACCATCTGTTTTTTTTTTCTTTTTTATTCATGACATAGTTGATTTTACTTTTAACAGTGCATGCAATTCTTTATGTCTGTCACAGCACATCATCTGTGATGTTAGATAGTTAACTAGAGTGCTTTGCAAGGAGATTCAGGCAGAAAGTGAAAACAGCCTTGGGTGTACACACACACACACACACACACACACACACACACAAGCTCATGCATCATGTGCCAAAAGCAAAGTTTAATGCTTAGGAAGTTACAATTGGTCTGTGCTGTACCAAACACAAACTTGAAGGAGATCTGGCCGGTCTTTGGAAATTGTTCTCATCCAGTTAGTGAATTTTGGGCCCCTTTCTCCATGGCAGGCATTGAGTGTCTCAGTGACTAAAACCAGCATTTCCTGTTAGGGTTTTGTGGCCAGGACAGAGGCAGGGACAGAGCAGCCCTGTAAGCAGAACCCACCACTGGGCTTGCTCTTCGGTCTCCCCTTGTTAGGTTTGAGTAGTCCCATTGCATAAGCTTCCAATTCTGATGGCCTTGCTCAGCCCTGGTCTCCCTACCTCCAGAAAACCTGTCCTCTCAGCCCCTCCCCATGAACAGTGAGAACTGGGGGTCTGTGAATAGACCATAAATTTCTTCTAAGAACTGGTTCTGTTCAGATTTTTTTTTTATTTTTTTAACAAAGCAAGCATAAAGTACCATGGAGTAAAATGTGAAATTTCCACAAGCTGTGGGCCACAAGACTGCAACCTCAGAGTGTACAGCAATTCTTCCTCCCTCTGCCAGGATGGAGTGCTTTGTAAGTTTTGCTAAATGCTCTGACTTCTCTTCCAGAGCACCATCTGCTATTATATTTTCAGAGGGTCGGTGCTAACAATAGCAAGATTCACATCATCAAGAAGCCCCATAGGGGTCAGGGAGATGGCTCAGTAAATAAGCATTTCCCTGGCAAGTGCAAGGGTCTGAGTTCAATCCCTGGTTTGGCCTAAATAAATAAATAAATAAATAAATAAGTAAATAAATAAATAAAATAAAAGAAGCTCCATAGCTGAATTGCATAATATTAGGTTATTTTGGTTATAACCTACAATACTTTCTAGTCTTTCAATCTCTTTCATGCCTTCCTTGAACCCCTACTTTAATAAAAGTGATCTTGTAAAAATTCAACCTATTCTGGAATTCAGATGAGGTATATCTACAGATTGTGATGTTTACTCAGTACTCATCTTATGGATCACAAATTATGGACCCTGGAAATAATTTGGAGTTAGTTTTTATGATGTCATTTGTGGGAAGATTCGCTAACCTCAAATGTTCTGAAAAAAATATGATTAGAAAATTAGGTTTTCTTTGCTTTATTGCATTTGGAATATTTGAAGGATTTTTTAAATTATATTAAGTACCTGAGCTTGAATATATTTTGTTCATGTGAGGAATACCTTCAAGTTCTAGCAGTTTTTTAGCTTTCATCTTATAAAACAAATTACTGGATCCTAGCATAGTTCAGAGCTGTTTTTGTTTTCTCTCTCTAGGAAGGTTTTTGAAGGACAAAGATCTTGTAAAAGAAAAAAGCTTTATATTCAAAATGAGTCACTACAAGGCCTGGCCAGACAGCTCAGCAGAATAAGTGCCTGCATAGGCAGAGCACGGTGGCTGGGGTTCAGTCCCCTGCATGCTGTGCTGTTCCTGTCTCTGGGGTGCACTGAGAGGGCTACTGAGACTCGGTGTGGTGGCATATGCCTACGATCCCAGTGCTTGGGAGGCAGAAAACAGAGCTACTACGAGTCTGATCTACATAGTGAGACCCTGTAGACCCTGTACCAAATACATTAAAAACAAAAATTAGTCACTACATTGTGATGAAATTCTGCACTACTTTAAGAGCCCCCTGACCATCTTTTTTTATTGTAATAATTCTTGTGCCATTTCTACTTACAAAATGAGAAGCCCATGGGTCTCAGAAACCCAACTGCTTTTCCAGAACTAGTCAAAAAACATGAAATGGTAAAGCTGGGAAGAACCTGGATGCTGCACTAACTAGTCTTGATCAGCCATACTATCTTCCCAGTTATACAAGCTTTCCTCAGGCCAAACCAAACACCCACACAGTGGCCAGCTGCTCCCTGGTCCTCCTCCAGGATGCAGCCTCTACCCATAAGACCTTCTTTTTCTTCTCCATGTGGTTTCTTCTGGCCCCAGGTCCTCATTTTAAACCTAGCATCTCTGTGAATGTTCCCTGTTTCCTGTGCCATGTCTACCATAACACAGGACAGGATTTCTCCTCCCACCAGGATCTTCCCAAGCAAATAGTAACCCAAGGAGGATCAGTTCTTCCAGCAGGAGCAACCCATGCAAGGCATTCTTCTGTCTGATTCTTCCTACCTGGTTCACCCACCCTGACACACCTGGATCATAGCTCTAGAGCTCAAGTTCTTTTGGTGCGAGGATCTTCTCTATCAGTGCTTAGCAGTGCTTGTCATCTCAGGTCAGTAAGGCAATCAAAGGCATCACTGAGAAGTGAAAACCATATGGGTGTGAATTAGAGTCAGTTTACTAATTAGTGACTGCTCACATACTCATTGATATCTAGCAAATAAATAACCACTGGAGAACATGCTATCTTGGCCAAATATGTGCCTCCCCTCTCTCTTCCCAACAGAATTATTGGGGCCTTTAGTGGCTATGATCACAGGCCATCACTTTCTCTTAGCCCTACTTAAATTCTCTGCTTTTCTTTAGCTCTTTGGTATTTTTTATGTTCATACCATCTGCCTTGGAAATCCTGAGTCAGAAATTTTAGAAGACACTGCAGAAATAAATTTTTCTTTCTGCCTAACAAATGTTAGCTCCTCACCCCTTACTGGCAGGGTCTGTAGGGATCCCAGCTTGGAGAGCAAGGGCATTCCAGCAAGGCAGACACAGGACTGCAGGCCTAAAGTAGGGTGAGCAGAATGTACCTGACCTGCCTAGTCTGTAGCTGTGGGCAGTGTCCAACCCTCCTTACACTTGGGATTGAATGCCATGTCCATTTTTCATCTGTGAATTTTCGTCTCCTTTTTATGTATGCTGATAAACAGAATCCATATCAAAATAGCATACTATGTGGAAGCATATAAACTACTGTGGGAAACAGACTTATCTCTAACAATACGTGGAAGGGTCTCTGAGGACGAAGGATGAGGCAGTTACAGGCAGAGGAAGCAGATTTTAAGAGCTACAAAGAGCCAGGGCAGCGCACTATATTTTGCTTTGATTCTTGATAGGTAGATTGATTGATGTTAAGGAATTCTTTGTAAGTGTCTATGACATTCTGGAATTAGACTGCAAGATGCGTAGTGACAGGAAGCCGACTCCTTCCTTGCTGGTCACCATCTTCAGGCTTCAGTGGAGCTCTCAGAGCAAGTGCATAGGCCTCACCAGACTGGCCCTCGAGCCCCACATTCTGAGCTTCATGGAGAGTTTGTGTTTTCAATTACAATGCTAGGAATATCAATACACAATCTGGGAAGCTAATAGAGTGCATACTTCTTACAAAATAAAAGTGAAGTTTTCCCCTCCAGAGACAAAGTAAATTTTACTATTTTGCAATTAGAAACCTTGACAAATGCATGGGTATTGTGAAGCGTCTTGTCTACCTGATTGTTTGTTACATCTCCTTCCTTTCAGTTTGAATTTTGAAAGTATTCTTAGGCCTGAGAACACCCTAAACAGCATCACATTTCATTAAGGGGATGGAAGCCTTTTGCCAACACAGCGTTTTCATCCGTTCCCAACAGGAGCAGGCCATGTACACCACCCTTGTGCCAAAGCCTTTCAGAGTAATACATGAATTGAATCACTGCTTTGTGGTGAATGAAGAACAGCAGAAGCCTCACTGCAGTGGCTGCTCCTTTCAGGTGAATACTTAAATTCCCCAGGCATGGGAGGAATTCCCTATAAACCAGACAAATGATCCATCTCTGTGTGATACATCTATTTTTATTATACCTCCGGGTAGACATTGATGTACTTGTTCTTTTTACCCTAGAGTGAGACATTAATGAACAAGATGAAGTTATAGCTCTCAAAATAGGGTGATTTCTTGCCTGAAAGACTGTCACAATATATGACAAGCTCAGGAGAGAGAAGAAGAAAATGAAAACAGAAGTAGTTATGTAATATGTGTGGACATATTCCAGAAAGCTCCCTCAGAAGTCCTCATTTCTTTGCTTTATCCCCAGCATCCTTCTTCCCTAAGCCCTGTGAATTTTGGTGAATAGTCCCAAAGGACTGAAAAAAATTCTCTTCCCCCTTAAAAGAAGTTAATTGCTCTCTCAAGTTTTGCACTTACTGTACAGTGAAGCTCTTCACTGTATCTTTGGCAGGAATTGTAACACTTAAGACAAATATTGGGGAAACCATTGCAACATGAAATAGTCAACACTTTGATGAGAAAATCAGTGTGATTCTGACAGGTCCATATCTATTCTGACCAGCAACTAATATCACTAGTGGACCAAAAGAAACCAGTGAAATGATCAATCTTCAGTTATTGTTTTAGTTATTGTTCCATATAAAACACACACATACACACACACACACACACACACCATAAGTGTCAGGTGAGTGGGAAAGCAAAGTCTGAACCACTGAATTATGGAGTGAGCAAAGAAACAGCTGGAAAGCCAGAGACAGAAAGACGTTATCAATGACAATGATTGGTGTCAACTTGAGGAAAGAAAACAAATAGTGCCCCAGGTTTTTCAGGGTCATCTTTGAATCTGTGGTCATTTAACACACATGTCAAGGAACTAATGGATTCAACTTAGGGAAGGTTCTTGCTAAGCTCTGATGGGTTAATAAAGAGGAAGGCCAGATTATTGGAAAGAGAGAGATAAAATTCAAAACAATAGAGTTAGCCACCAAAGTGATTAGCTACAACTAAAATAGTGTTTAGTAGGGAAACAAATGGAGACTTCATCACAAAGAACTAATTTTACTTAATGAAGATAGGAAATAGTCTGGTGATAGAAGACACAGACTCTGCACCATGGATCCTATCCTGTGGTCATAGGTGATGTTCTCTCCACCCTTGTCCACAGATTCTTTAGATATATACGATGGCCTTGGATTTTTCAAATACTTGAGAAGAGAAGGTAACAAAGTATGATGAACACAGTATCAAGTCTCCCTTTTATTTTTAAAACTTCTGTTGGTGTTAATTATCTTGAAGTAAATGTCGCCAGAAAAGGATCAGCTTCAATCTAAACATCTGATAGCACTTAGTATAATGTTCAAAGAATATTTAGTTCCTGTGCTCCATTCTCATTATGTATATACCACTAATATACTGCAAAGTCCTGTGCAATGAACTTTTTTAAATTAATTTTATTGAGAAACAAATAGCAATGAGACAGTTTCAAAACTGATTAATAGGACAGTTTCAATAATTAATACATTGCATACTGTTGTCTCCTTAGTGGTTATTCACAGTATGAGATGCAGACACGATATCCTGTCCACAAACACTATTAGAACAAATCTTTCTGTTCATTGCATTAAGAGAAAGTAGCTGTATATCTATCGTAACTATTTTGTATATACAAATATAAAATGGTTCTTCATTTGTATCCCCTTTTTTGTTTAGTTTTGTTAGAGATGGGTATTCCATTGCCACTTAAACATTGTAGGTGCATGAATTCAACAAAATAATCCAATTTGTCCAGTAGTCAATAATAGTAATGGATTATCCATAGGACTGGCAATGTAAGACATTGTTGGCTTGAGCCTTTCACAGCTCAGCATAATATGGCTTTACTTTTTATACCTCATTATTATACTTTTCAGCTGGATGATTAAGACCAAGACAAATCAAGACCTATACAAGAAGAATGCAACTTTTATATCTGATAACGTCAGTCAAATCTCCTCAGGATTTATCCTGAAATCCTGTACTACACTTTGTACATCTTTTGTCAGTGTCAGCCGTGTGGATGAGTCACTCAGTGATGTCCCAAATTTTCTGATCAAGGAGATTATGGGGCCACAGAGGACAGTGATCGAGGATGTAGAGCGTGCTTAAAGAGAGTCACATGGAGAGAAAACATTCTCTCAGGCTTCCATAGAGTGCCACGAACTTCTGCAGGAGGAACTTGTGCTGTGTTCTACTGCCTCCTCCCTGAACTGCAGAAAGAAAGTTGAACCAAATACAATATTTTTTTTATAAAAAAAAAAATACGGTGGTGCCTCAGTTCACAAACCTACATCTTTCATGAAGCTGATTGCAAACTGAATTGGATGAGAACGAAATTAAGTTTTCCCAAGAGGGCAACACTGAACCTATCTGTCGGATTAGATCCAGTCCTTTTCCGATTTCTTTGGCAACCAGAAGCATAGAAAGAATCAAGTTCTGAAACCAAAGCACCATTGTAGCACAGCGGTAAATAAAAGCAGCAGCTGTAAGATCAGCTGTTTTCTACATCAAGCTGCTTAGGAAATCTGAAGAAAATTCATCTTTTGGTCACAAAAATGAAGGGTTAAGATAAGAAAAAAAAACCCTAAAAATTCAGAACAAAGCATAAAGGAAAATCTAATCTTTAGGAATACTTATGTACTCTTTAACTTCAGAATGTGACAGTGGAGAATGGATTGATCTCAATGTAAAAATGAAAATATAAGGAAGGTTAAGCATGAACAATAAGTTCCAAACTGTGGAGCTCAATGGACAACTAGATCCATAGATAGATACGTGAGAAAACTAAGGGAAGAATTGAAATTGACATAGGTTTGAGCAACACCATAATCTCAGTGATAAATATAAACAGTATCTTCATGTGGTACCTTAAAAACTTCAAAATTAACGCAAAATCTTTATGGTGAATAAAGTAGTAAACTTTTCAGTGGAGAAAAAATATCACTGAGTTTTCTTTTTACCTCAAATTAAGATGTGGGTAGGCAACAATATGCTTGAGCCCAGTGCGTGGTTCCTATCGGAGCTTAAAAACTCTCTGGGGACAGAGAGATGGCTCAATAGAGTAAGTACTTCACTGGAGAGCACAACAGTCTGAGTTCAATCCCTGGTTCAACCCTCCCCCCGCAAAAAAAAACACCTCTGTCTGACCTCAAAAACAGAACAAATTGGGACCTAAATATCTGAAGTCATAAGGTATTCATTTTTTGCCCTCTATAAAGTATTCTTCTAAACATGCACATTCTCAAAAAAGGTATACAATCAATTTCCACACACACACAAAAAAAAACTTTGAGATCTGCTTTTATCTTTCCCAGGAAATTTATTTAAATCTTACACTATTGATTAAAATACTTCTAATATAAAGGAACTAGCAAAGCATCATGCATTCTGATTTGTTACTGAACACAAACAAAAAAAGGATAAACAAAATGCTACACTCCATATCTTCCCCGATACCAAGTTTTCTTCTCCTTTTCATTTGCTATTGCTTCCTATGTTCATTCCCATTATCTAAGCTTATAAATGTCAAACTTTGCCTTGCTGCCAAGAAGACTGGGTTAGTTTTTTTATAGTCTCCTGTCCCATTATTTTGTCCTGCATCCATGTAGATGACTATTCCCTGGTGTCACTCCTGTCTTAAGCAGCCAATAAAGATCTCAGATAAATACAAAATTTAGAACTTCTGTAATTACGCTACTATGCCTCAGTGTTTGTCTCCTAAGACCTCTGACAATTTATAAAACATCACATGATCTCCCTTAGATATGAAATCTCAAATGAGTCTACCATGTTAACCTGCTTAACTACCATAAATTGAAGGGTTTTAAGGGGGCTTTATAAGTGTTGATAAATTTTAATTTTACATACAGTCTTTCTCTTTCTCATTCTCTCTCTTTGTCTCTGTTTCTCCTTTCAATATAGGATATAACATTTATGTTAACTGTTCTTTCTTATCATGAAAATCCTAACTACAACCAAACATTCTGTAGCAGTGAAAGTTAGCTAACATTTTTCTTTTTCTATTACCATGAAGTAATCCAAGGTGGCAATGAAAATGCAGTGGTATAGCTCATACATGTATGAGAACATTGAGAAACATTTCAATATACTTGCAAGTTTTAAAAAATTCAAATATGCTTCATGGAGTTTGCATGAATATACAAAATACTTGTAAGTAGTCAGGGGAAAATATTGAATACACAAATGGGGGAAATAATAAAGCACAGGTTTTTTTTATTAGATAACTTTATTTATACATCTGTGAACACACTGGCATTAGAAAATTCCCACACAAATAAATATCTGTTTTTGTGGCTACATGGTGCTGAAATAGAGAGGCTTGCAAGGGGAGCAATTAATTATGAAGACATTTTGCTTACTCCCAGTGTCAAATCAAGTCGTTCAGGCATAGGGATTTTGTTTATTTGAGTTCTGCAAGGTAAATGTGTTCAGTTATCGGAGCTGATCAAGGGAACCACTTAGATTCTTGGGAAAATGTACAACCATTTTTTCTTCAGAATATATGAAACAAAATCTGAAGTTATCTTAAGTCTGAATACATTATCTTTTTCAGCATTCTAATTGAAACAGAAGCCAAGTTCTGTTGATTCAAATAGGTAGTGGGTGGGCTGAAGGGATGAACAGGGTGCCTTAATTTCCATTCTTACCCTGGCATCTGGGTTTCAAGTTATAATAATTGGATTGAAATCCTTCCTTCCTCTTGTGGTCTAGAAAATTGCCTTCTCCATTCTCAAGATCTCCAAGATCACTATGTAGTACATGTTTCTTTTCTTAGTAAAGGGAAATCCAAGGGCTTTCTGCACAGGGTTAAGTAAAAAAAAAAAAAAAAAAAAAAAAACTCCACAAGTACTGAGCAAAAGAAGGAGCAACTAAGGAGATTGTAATTGGCAGATGCTATGACATGGCTTCTCTTCTCAGTCACATTAATGGCTGTCCGTTTTTTAGATCATAGAAATTATGACTGTTATCAAGATTGGTATTCTTCAACTATTCCTCAAGTACATGTTTAAATGTTTAATTCAGTCCACAGTATTGTGTGTGTGTGTGTGTGTGTGTGTGTGTGAGTGTGTGCAGGGGATCAAAATGAGGATCTTGCACTTGCCAGGCAGGTGCTTAAGCCACAGAGCTAACTCCCCTGCCCCTCTGTATTAACTTAAAGAGAATTTGGCCAGGGAGATAGCTCAGTAGAATAATTTAAAGAGAATCTGAGGAAAGAACTAACCACCTAACCTCCAGGTTGAGTCAAATAAGGGGTGATCATTACTGCTGGAGAAAATATGCATGTATTGTATTTAAATACCTACATGTCAAGGAAAGTTAAAACATGCTAATACTGTTTAAACTTCAAGTAAGAGGAAGCATTTAAAAGTGTGCATAAGGAGATAGATCTAGGAAATTTTTTAAATGTTTAAAAATTGCAAGGGACAATTTTGAGAAAGCAGAATGCATTAGCTTTAAGAAACTAGGTTCTATCTAAACATTAAAACAGAAACACTCAATCTCCTGCAAGAGAAAGTAGGAGGAACTCTTGAAGACATAGGGGTAGGTAAAGAGTTCATGAACAAACATATATTCGCATGGGAAGCACTTGAAAGAATCAACAACTGGGATCAATTCTTCTTGAGGCGTTTCTAAACGTCAAAAGAAATTGTCAACAAAGTGAAAAGCCAACCCACAAATGTTGAAAAAATCCTAACTAATAAGCAATCAGACAAAGGTCTGCTCTCTAGAATATATAAAGAACTAAGATATAACAGGGCCCTCAAATTAAAAGACCCAATCCAGAAATGGGCATCTGAGATGAATACACACTTCTCTGAGGATGACATTAAAGAAGCAAATACATATATGAAAAAATGCTCCACATCTCTAGCCATCTGTGAAATGAAAATTAAAACAACACTGAGATACCATCTCACTTCAGAAAGAGTAGCTATCATAAAGCAATCAACCACAACAAATGTTGGAGAGGATGTGGGGAAAAGGGAAAACTTCTCCATTACTGGTGGGGATGTAGACTGGTACAACCATTGTGGAGATCAGTGTGGAGACTCCTCAAAAGAGTAGGACTGGAAATCCCATTCAAGCCAGCTGTCCCCCTACTGGGAATTTTCCTGGAGGAACTGAAAACATTATATCATAGTGATATATGTGTACCTATGTTTATAGCAGCATAATTTGTGATAGAAAACTCTTGGAAACAACCAAGATGTCCGTCATATGAGGAATAGTTGAAAAAAGATGTGGTATTTGTGTGTAATGGAGTGTTACTCAACTATTAAGAATGATAAACTTGAAGCATTTATATTGAAGTGGATGCCACTTGAACATATACTCATAAGTGAAATACACCAGATACACATGTACAAATATTGTATTGTCTCCCTAGTATAAGAAATCAAAAGAATAAATACAAGTAGAAATGTACAACAACTACTAAAAAGAATTTAGTCAGATAGGGTAAAGTGAACAGCATATGCTGCAGGGTACTAATCAGCTTTTCTTCTGGATGGTTAACAACTTAAGTTTGCAGATCAAAAATTGGAGAAATAGAAGAGCTGCAAGTTCAGCCAACATTTTGGCTCTACACTTTCAAGGTCAGTGAAGACTCAGGGCACAGGAAAACCTGTACTGTAACATCATGAAACTGAGTTGTGCCCCAGATTTTCTGATCAAGGAGATTATGGAGCCACAAGGAAGGTGACTGATGATGTATAGTGTGCTTGGGGAGAGTCACATGGAAAGAAAACTTTCTCTCAGGCTCTCACAGAGAGCAAACTGGTCAAGCAATGACCACGACTCATGCACATGGCTGACACAGACAAAGGATCTACAGAGTGAGGTACAGGATTACAAGATAAGCCCTGAGGGGACTTGACTGACCTCACCAGATACAAAAGCTGCATCTTTTGTTATATAGGTCTTGCTTTATCTTGATCTTAACCATCCAGGAGAAAAATATAAAAATTAGGTATATAACATGGGGCCATAATAATAAGTTGAGCTTTAAATGACTATAGTCAACAACTTCTTCAGATAACTCACTATTATTGTGGAATACTGAACTGTGTTGGATTGTATCACCAAGTTCAGGCACCTAAATTCATTTAATGACAATGGAGTGCCCATCTTTGACAGGTCACAAAAAAGGAGGGTATAAAGGAAGAACCATGCTGTGTTTGTATAAACAGTACAGTTAGGATAAATATGCAGTGCTTCTGCATAATTCTATGAGAGGCAAGATTTGCACTGAGAGTGGTTGGACAGGATATTCTGTCGGCTTCTAGTACTACATACAACCACTAGGAAGATAACAAGGTAAAAGGTATTAATTATTGAAACTGTGCTATAATTCAGCTTTAAAAACATAAGATAAATATACAGCTACATTCTCTTAATTCATAATAGTGTCTGCCATAATAGTGTCTGTAAGTAGAATATCATGTATGCACCTTGTACAATAGTAAACCATTATGAAAACAATTTGCAATGTATTAATTATTGAATCTGTCCTGTTAATTTGATTTGAAATTGTCTCATTGGTATTTGTTCTTCTATAAAAAAGAAAAAAAAAAAGAAACTAGGTTCTTTAAAAAACTTGAAAAAAAAAGACTTGAGAAGATCAGAAGTCAAGAAAAGATACTTCATAGTAACTCTATCCACTGCACAAATCTAATCCATTTGCTAACATACATTTACCTATAACTCACAGGCATAGAAAACAAAGACTGCTGGTTGAGGGAGCATAGAAAAATCCTAAGAGACCTTAAGAAATGCTAATCATCGTAAGGCAGTTATTACAAAAGAAAACATAATGTGCTGTCTCAGTCCATTCAGAACACACACAAAAAAAATTACATAGACTGAGTGGCTTGCATACAGCAAAATGTATTGCTCATGGTTCTGTAGGCTGGAAGTTCAGAATCAAGACCAGCAGGAGGCTCTATCTTTTGGATCCTGTGTGTCCATGGCAACCTCATGGTGGAAGGCTCAAGGGGTCTTTCTTGGGGCCTTTTGTAAGTGCGCCAAACCCATCCATGAAGGCTCTACCTCTGTGACTAAATCTCTTCCCAAGGCTCCAGCCCCCGATACTATCACTGTGGAGTAGGGTGGCCATATTCCAATGTAGGAATTCGGGCAGAGGGGCACACAGGAGCCCTCATATCATAGTATTTGTAATGATAGAAATGGAGAACATCCTGAAAACATAAAAATTGTTAATATAAAAGAAAGCCTATCTCTTACATGAGACCTAAAGCCTCTCACAAATGATATCGACATTTCCTAAGAACAGTAACTCAAAATTACTCAAAAAACGGTTATGAAATTAGTAAAGTAGAGAACACTAAGCATGAATACGTGAGCTGAAGTCCCAACTTATAATATTTATTTTCAAAGGTCAGTACAGATGGGTACAGCAACTCACACCTACAGCTGTAGCTGCTCTGGAGTCTGAGGCCACTGGGCCACACACTTAGGATTGATCTGGGCAACTGAGTGAGAACTTGTCTCAAAATAAAAACGCTGAGGAAAGAATGCTTTCCTACTTTGTGCCCTGGGCTCTACCCCCGGTAATGCAAAGACGAAAACAAAAACAAGAATTAAAACAATCAGTGTTCACCTTTGGTGTGGCCCCAATATTATTTCCAAAAATCAGTTTTCCATAGACTCTTAATATTATATGTAGAATAACTGGATAAATGTTAATTCATGTAAATACATGAGCACATATTATTTAAATATGTAATGTACTTAACTAAATATATGTATAGGGATCCCCTTTACATGTATTTAGTTAAGATTTATATACATTTACATATATTCGTACCATATGTAATATACTTAACTAAATATAGGGATGCCCTATACATGTATTTAGTTAAGTACATTACATATGGTAAGAATATATGTATATGTATATAAATCTTTCATATATACACACATAAACATATATGTATATATTTTTTAAAATATGCACATGTACTGTTTTGATCACATAGCACAAGTTCACTTAAAAGCATTACCAAGTTCAAATAAGCTTTTTGCTATGCTGCATTTTATAGCACTGTCATGCTGGAGAACCTCTCTAGTGTTTCTTGAGAAAAAAATCCCTCCACTCAAAAAGGTTGGAACAAGAGTGAAAAGGAGAGATGGGGAATGGTTAGGGAAAGGAAATAGAAACAGAATTGATATGAGTTGGGCGCAGATAGCATGGCCCCACAAGGCATACAGTCACTACATGCTGTATAATGTATTAATACAAATTAAAAGACAAGACGCCAGCCAGATAGTTCAGAGGACTTAAGCACCTGCGTATGTAGAATGCAGTGGCCTGGGCTTGACCCCCAGCATGCCGTGCTGGCCCCGGCCCTGGGATGCACTGAGAGGGTGATGAGCCTGGGCGTGGTGCACGGGCCTATAATCCCAGCACTTGGGAGGCTGAAAACAGGAGGATCACTACAAGTCCAATCTGTGTAGTGAGACCCTGGAGACCCTGGAGACCTTGTATTAAATACATAAAAAAAGAAATTAAAAGACAAAAAGTTACAAAGCACATTCGACACTCCCCCTTCTAAGAGAGGAAATTTCCAAGTCATAGACATGTTAGAAATAAGTTTTCCATACAGTAAACTCCTAGTAAATAATTGTCATGATTACTTACTATTTCTTTAAAGCTCTGTACTTCTTTCTCTCTTGCTGAAACTCCCTGACATCCCAAGCAATAGGTCATAGAATACAGGACGTGCAGCGTTTCACTGTTCGCTGATTTAAGATTCTCATCCAACTCTGCTTTGTATTCATTTTAAAACATTATTTGCTAGTGACCAGAATACACCTGCGAAGGAGCTCCTACCTGAATTTATGAAGACTGATTTGGAGTTCCCTTTGTTCCTTGGCTGAATGTGGTTGGAAACTTTTACAGAATAAATTATAATGAATTTGAATTTTTGAAATATATCTAAATTTACACGTTTTATACCAAGTGAATGCTATCTGTTTACCACAGACTAAGATCTCACATCCTGAATGGAGATTACCCACAAAAAAATAGTCAAGCATTTGTATTAATCACTTTTCCATCACTGGAACAAAATATCTGACATCCTCAACTTAAAGAAAGAGAGATTTATCTGGGGTTATGGGTTTAGTCCATGGGCAGCAGTCACCTCAGCAGAAACGACATGATGGGAAAGTGTGGGGGTGGTAAGAGAAGGGTGGAGCCGGGAGAAAACACGCCCACTGCCATCAGGCTCCACCTCCAGCCAGCCGGAGGCCCCATCACGTGACCTAGTGGGAAATGCAGCACCGCATGATCCACTGACCTGCAAGACGCAGAAGACTTTGGGAAACATTTTAGGCTGTGTTTCTCCCTCCATTTTACTTTTTGACTTAACTGTGTTCATGTACATACTTCTGAAAGTAAAATGTTTTCTCTGCTTAACTACAGAACTTACAGAGCATGTAGAAAAACTCCAATTCCTCTTGCCATTCAAGTTGAACGTGGAAAATCTGTCTAGAAAGAGTCAGACACGGGGCTGGGCTCACTGCTGTGTCCCAGGCATCGCGGTTTTCTTCTTCTCTGGAAAATTGTTGTGCGTATAGCTGAAAATACAGCACAGGTAATCAATACGTTCACTTTTAAATATGTAAAATGAGTTTCTCTGGATGTCTAATTTCCATTAAAATTCCCATACCTGCATAGCACCACACATAGAAAATAACTTTGGAAAAGAAAATCCTTTTGAAACTAATATGTGTAACTCAATCAGCCAGTTCGTCGGGAGGTCACAGACTCCGACTTATTTTATGTTGAATGAACACACTTGGCCACGGAGATGACTCTGAAACCACTAGATGTATAATTTATTTAAAAACAGTTTGTACTACAGCAAGCAACCCATGCCGGGTGGTTATTATATGGATCTATTAGTGTGACAACTACTAAGATGAATTATGTCTTCAGAAAATACAGTAAATGTAACCAATAATATGGGTGACATTTTTACCCAACAGTTAAAATTGTTATTTTAAAAGCTATTATATTTTAATAGATACGTTTATAATATGGGCTTACTTTTACATATGGCTTGCAGCTGTACCGCGGTTTGCTGTTGTTCTACCCAGGCTTCTGAAGGCATGAGAACTTACTCAGTCCTTACGTCCTCCAACAAAAAGTGCAGTGATAGACCACGTGCCCAAACCTGCCTTGCCACTCTGGGCCTCTGGCAATAGGCCACATATAATGGTTTACTAGAAAAATGAAATGAGTTAGTACAAGCTGTACTTTGAAAAGAGTAGCAGAAAATTGAGAGTGAAAAAACATAAATCTGAATTTGAATTGTTCTTCTCAAGTATATGTGGTAGTTTTAAAAGGTTTCATCTTGGGGAGATGGCTCAGTGGAATAAGCATTTGCCTGGCAAGCACAAGGGCCTGAGTTCAATCCCCGGTTCTGCCAATAAATAAATAAATAAATAAATAAATAAATAAATAAATAAATAAATAAATAAATAAATGGTTTCATCTTAAAATTGGATCAAGATTAAAACTTGGCAACAGAATATTTCTGCAGACCTATGCATTCAACAATTGTAGATAGGGAAAACAAATTATGCATATGCAAATAACTAGCAAAATATCTTTAGACATGTTCCCTGATTGACAAGAGTAGAATAATCAAGAGAAAGCTACTTAACTTCAGTAAGTCTCAATTTTTTTTTTAAGTTTTCTGGCAGATCTGTGGATTGAACTCAGGCCCTTGCACTTGCCTGGGAAGCACTTACACTCCTGAGCTATCTCCCCAGCCCAAATTTGTTTTTTTTATTTTAAAGTAGAAACTGACAGTCTGACTCTGTAGAGTGCAATGTATATGGTCTCATGGGTGGTAACATTGTCCAAAACAAAATATATGAAAATGAAGTAAATCTCTGCACATACAGTTAAATGAGTATCTGTTTCTTTTTAACAGATATTCAGAAAATGGTGACCTTCTAAACTCTGTTCATCTGAAATCTTTATCTCCATACATTTAAGATTAGTTTCCAGGAGAGAGAGTGGTCTAAGCCCCTGCCTGGCACACTCAAGGACCTGGGTTTGATCCCTGTATGGCATGCTGTGCTGGCCTGCGCCATGCCAGACCATGTACGGTGGCACACACCTGTAATCCCAGCTCTCCAGAGGCTGAGGTAGGACAATCTCTATGAGTCTGAGCTGCATAGTGAGGCCCTGTACCAAAAAAATAAATAAAATAAAAAAGATTCATTTCTAATCACGATCATATGGCCGAAGGCCACCCATTTTCATATCCAAAGATGATCACCTAAGTATCAAATCTTTCACAAAAACTCTTCAATTCCACTTGAAAATGCTAGCAGAAAGTAGAATTGTCCACAAAAAATAAGAAGAACATGTCAAGACATTGATATATGAGTTTAGGGTATATTTATAACAAGTGCACATTTGTATGTGAGTGTCAGTAGATAACGTTAGCTATGAGGAATTGGCGTGACAAAGTGCTACCAAGAATAATGGCTATGCTTTAACACCATGCTAGCTTTGTGACTCAATTCCTCTGACTTGTGGAAGTGACTTCCAGAATCTTCATTTCCTCGTCTCTAGGATGAAGCCCTAGACCTGAAAGAGCATCATGGTCTTACACAGTTCTCAATGCTCCCTTGCTTATAAATGTATATGAGTGGATCATAAGTTCATCTGCAGAGAGAGGGAGACCTTCAGTCAAGTAAGAGACTTTGATGCCTGGTTTTATAAAGTTCTAGAGGCTGTAATATTCACTTTCAATGGAATTGAGCTTTGGAGATATATCCAAACCTTTGGTCTAGGCTGAAGGTCACTAAGATAAACTTTTAATTCCTGAAACCTGGTCTTCGCCTTCTAGGCATAGTAAAAAGAAGTATGCTTCTCTTTGTCTTTCTTTAAATCCCTTCTTCTACTTCCTCGCTTAATATGGTAAGGTTTAATTTGCAATGAAGAGAAGTATTTGCATTGGAAATGTCATTTGAAAGTGAGGAAAGAATGTGTGCTAACATGGATGAGAACCAGCAAAGTTGTCACAGTACTAATTCTCATTAGTACCAATGAGGAAATGACTCCTGAAAGTTCAAAATTTGCAGAAAGTCACATGGTTAGTGTTAGAACAACCTGAACGCCATTTGTCCAGTTATTTCCAGAGTACCAGTTTATGTCAAAAACAAAGTTATTGCAGCCTTTATAAATTCAATGTGTACCACCAAAATAAGGCTCATGGGCATTTTATTCAATTACCTGGAGTTAAATGCGATGCCTGCTTGATTCCAGGCACAGTGCTAGTTAGTAAATCTACAGTGGGAAGAAAAGGCGGTGTCGTAGCCACACGCACTATGACCTACCAAACACTAAGCTGTTTCTCATTTCCAAATGATGCTATTATTTATTTGCTTCTCTGGCACTTTTTTCATTTGCTAAGTAGTCTATAGTGCAACAGTATCTTTGATAACCAGGAAAATGTTTTCAAGTAATCTGTTACATTTAGCATTTGTGTACAAGGTGGATATTGATCTCATTCTGCCTTCTTTGAAGTGGGCTGTAAAATCAAAAGATTTGCACTTTTTTTTTTTTTTTTTTTTTTTTTTTTTTGGCAGAACCGGGGATTGAACTCAGGCCCTTGTGCTTGCCAGGGAAGCACTTATTCTACTGAGCCATCTCCCCAGCCCCAAGATTTGCACTTTTATTTATTTATTTATTTATTTATTTAGTCTTTTTGAGACAGGGTCTCATTATGCAGTTCAGGCTGGCCTTAAGCTCACTTTGTAGCTCAGCCTGGTCTTGAACTCCCAACAATCCTGCCTCAGCCTCCCAAGTGCTGGGATTGCAGGCATGCGCCACCATGCCCGGCTCCAAGATTTGCACTTTTAAAAAGTAAATTATCTTAGAAAACATCTTACAATGCTAGCTAGATCTGCGGTTATTTCAATGTTATGAACAAAATGAAAAATACGTATCATTAACTATGAGTCAACTATAACTGTTAACTATGATCATTAACTATGATTTATAAGAAAACATAAACATGAACATTGGGTAACAGTTCTTCAAAATATTAAAGCTAAACAACATCAATATCCACCAACTCTTTAGACTGCTTCATCACTAATACTCAATTTAAATCCTTTATTTATTTTTAATGTATTTAGTACAGCGTCTACAGGGTGTCACTACACAGATTGGACTTTGATCCTTCCTGTTTTTCAGCCTCCCAAGTGCTGAGATTACAGGTGTGCGCCACCACACCCAGTTTCAGTCACCATCTCTGGGACCCCTGGGGTGGGGCCAGCATGGCAGGCTGGGAATTGAACCCCCAGGCTCTGCATCTGCCTAACCAGGCGTTTTAATACAAGGAGCTAACTGCCCAGCCCTCAATTTCAGTCCTTTTAACTTTCAATATTTTTGTACTCTTACTTGATTGTAGTAGATTTCTAGAGCTAGACCTTCCTAAAAGTCCCAAATTTTTCTCTTAGAATATTTCCTTTATTTATTCAAAACATTGTTTCATCTTCTGACCTATTCTGTTCTTAAGAATCTTTCCATTCGTTCTTAACACTGTGAACTTTGAATAGTTTTCTTCCGTATCAGATACTTCTTTTGATTGTGAGCTTCACAGTTCAAATCATTTTGTAGAGACATGCTTTATGTTTTAGTCAAAGAAATACAAGGAAATATTTTTAAAATGTCAAGGAGTACTACATGGATTATAATGAAAAACAGCATTCTCTAACTCAACTTTTGCATCCTTAATGGAAGCAACTAATTCAGTTTTCCAAAGTTTTTTCTGTACTCTCTTCATAGATCTTTATGACACATTTTTCTACAGTTCTTTGCTTTACAAATTTTAAACACTGGCTTCTATGCTAAAAGAAATAAAAAATAAAAAAAGCTACAGAGTTCCCACTCTAGCAACCCATTACCCTATTTCTTCTCTTCATTTCTCTCACATTTTGTAGTATTTGTTAAACAAAAAATGGTTTTCATGTTTTATCATTATGTAAATATTGAACACTGCTGATCAAAATAGATTATATTTTCTTCCTATCAATGTTTTAGGGTGCTGGGGAGCTGGCTCAGTGGAGTAAGTGCTTCCCTGGGAAGCACAAGGGCCTGAGTTCAATCCCCGGATCCACCAAAAAAAAAAAGTATTCCACTATCACTGCTTTATTCTTTTGGAAAGTAATCAGGTCCTTTCAAACAATTAATTATTATTCATTCCTGTCAGTTTTCTCAAACCTTGGAACTGAATTTGCAAAGTAACCTCAATGTTTTTTCTACATGACCACACATAACTAATGAAAGTCTTGAGTTTGTTTTTGACTTTTCCTACAGCTTGCCTTCCTGGTGTTCCCTGACTTCTCTAGTGACCATTGCCAAATCTCAGTGCTAGGCCTCCTGGAATTTCACTTACCATTTCACTCTGTATTTCTGTTTGTATTCTGTTTCTCTCCTACAACCCTTTGTGTTTTACTCACTTGCTTAAATATATATATATATATATAATATTTTTTCAGATACATTGAGTATCTGAAAATGTCCTACTCCTTTAGCTTTACTTATATTTGACTGAAAATAGAATTCCATGTTGAGTTTCAAGCCAGTGTTTCCCTTCATCCGGCTTCCAGTTCTGTTTTTGATGTCAGAGCACCAGGTGGCCTCAGTCTCATCTACATCTTTCCTGCCCACCCCTCCCTTGAGAAACCCCGTGGCTTTCTGGGACTGCTCGCAGAACACATGATGCTGTGTATCACTGCGGGTTTGTCTCTCTCTCTTTTTTATTTTTTCTTTTCTTTTTTTATTATGTTGGGTTTGCAGTGGACACCTACAATCCAAAGACTAGAAACTTTCAATTCTGGAAAATAAACTTTCTTCTATTATTTTAACAATAATTTATCTTCCCTGCTTTCTACTTATTCTTTCTAAATACATCCTTTTTAGATTTTGAACAATCCAAACAAATATTCTGTTTCCTTTTTTTTCTTTCTTTCTTTTTTTTTTTTTTTAGGGAAGGGTCTACAGGATGTTCAGGGTCTCACTACTAGATCGGACTAGTAGTAATCTACCTGTTCACAGCCTTCCAAGTGCTGGCATTATAGTCACATGCCACCATGCCCAGTTTGAATCAGCCTTTTTGCCCTCTCAGGGGGCGGAGCTGGCGCAGCAGGCCTGGGAATCAAACCCCCAGCCCCTGCACCTTCTTGAAGGCACTTTAATCTGCTGAGCTATTTGACTGACCCTCTTTTCTTATTTTTTATTTCAGCACCAGGTTTTGAATGAATCAGGTCCTTGCCTCTGCGCTCCATCTCCAATCCTGTTATGGTTTGTGTCTAGTTGTCCCTGCAAAGCCTCATGTAGTCATGGGGTGGAAACTTCTAGAGTTTGTGATTAACTCATGATCCACTGGGATTATGTGTGATCCAAGGCTGGGATTATGGGTCTTAGTACTGCTGGGATTATGGGTGTGAGTACTTTCTCCAGCCTGGGGCAGAGAGCCTGAATGGAATGTAACAGAAAGAGAGACGGACTTTCTGAAGCAATTGCTCCTTGTTGCTGTTGCTGTTGGGCTGCCCTGAACTGCTGCTCTCTGCCTTGTGCCCCTCTGCCTTGGAGCCAGCTGAATACAGACTGAATCCTCCAGTAACCGTGAGCTAAATAAACCTTTCCTTCCTTCATTTTGGGTGCGGGTATTTGTCTCGGCAACAAGAAAACAGTAACTTAGACAAATACTTTCAATAATTTTTGTTTATTCCTGAGGCAGGTCCTGTAAGTTGTCAAATTGCCTGGACTAATGTCAGACTTCCATCTTTCTGCTTCAGCTTCCCAGAGCTTCACAGGCACGCACCACCATGCCCAAGTTTCTTCCTCACCATACTGACAGGATGTGCTTGTTTCTCATTCAATAAAAGGACAAATGGTTGGCAGTGTTATCAATGAAAAGTCAAATTTTCCCTTTGACTTGCCCTTTGTCCCTTTATTATATTTTCTGCTAGTTCTACTAGGACTTTTATTAATGCCTTGCTAGGCACCAAATGCTGAGAATAAACTCTGAAAACAGGCAGAGGTTTCCAAGAATAAGGGATTCTGGTTATTTCATTATAAGATCCCCAACTGTGAAAGTCCACTTTTTTCTTACTTTAGTGCTGTCTGGTGTCTTGAAAATGAGAGATGGAAGGAGACTGTCTTACTGTTTAGTGTTTGCAGAATGTACAGCTCTGGACATCTATGCAAAGAGATGGATTTTCTACATGATGGCCAAGTGTGCTTAGGAGAAAGTAGGACAGACACAGCCTCCTGGGTCCTCTCTTTGCTGAAGCAATGGATGCGTTTGCTTGTAAGAGGAGGCCTACCTTCATTTAACTCAGTGTACTCGAAAGTCTCTGGCCAGAGACTGGGGAGGTGGCTTGGTGGAATAAGCACTTCCCTGGCAAGCACAAGGGCCTGAGTTCAATCCCCGGTTCTGCCAAAAAAAGAAAAAAAAGAAAGTCTCTGGCCAACCTGCCTTTTGGCCCTTTTTTTTCTTTTTCTTATGAATAGGAGGAAAAAGAAAGATAAGCATGATGTGTGCTATGTAGGTAGGGAGCTATGTGTAATTATATATCACCTAGGGATAGCTAAGAACCATAATACAATGAATATTATGAGAAAAATAATTACAGCCATAAGTGGAAGCCAAAACTGTAATCTAAAATTTTTATTTGGCACATATAAAAAATAGGTATGTAAAACTAATTTTAATATTTATGTTTTGTTCAATTCAAATAGCAAGAATGTTACTATTTTGATATGTGATCGATATAAAAACTATCAGTAAGATATTAATTTGGTTTTTGTGTTGAGTTTTGAAATCCAGTCTATGTTTTACACATACAACATATGTTTATTTTATTTTATTTTATTTTAGTCTTTTTGAGACAGGGTCTCACTATGTATTTCAGGCTGGCCTTAAGCTCATTTTGTAGCTCAGGTTGGTCTCAAACTCACAACAATCCTCCTGCCTCAGCCTCCCAAGTGCTGGGATTACAGGCATGCACCACCATGCCCAGCTATATGTTTATTTTAAATAACTATGTTCCAGGTGCCTGGCAGGCCTAAGTGGGTAGTAGGCACCATATTTGAACAGTGGAGATGGAACCAGGAATCTTGATGTGGTGGTTTACCTCTAGAAATCATGTTTTTCTTTTTTTCTGGGTTTAGGAGGGTTCTGTCTGATTTAAAAAATGAAGATGGGCAGACTTTCAGTGATACCTTCCAGATTCCTAGATGTCCTTGACATTAGGAGCTTTGGGCAATACTGGGCCATTCGTTTTTTGTTGTTGTTGTTGTTGTTTTGTTTTGCTTTTGTTTTTGTATTTTAGGGAAGTCTCTACAGAGTGTTCAGGGTCTCACTACTAGATTGGGGCAGGGCCAGCCTGGCAGGCCTGGGGATCAAATCTCTGGCCCCTGCACCCACTTACAGGTGCTTTAATCTACTGAGCTATTTGGCCGGCCCTAACCTGGGCCATTTGACAGCCTTCTCCATGTGACAAAACATGACCTCTAGAGCTCAGTCACTGCTGCTTCTGCTTGGCTGGCGACATTCACAGGCCATCTGCGCCGCGGTCACTTGGAGCCTCCCATGGTGATTGTGATCTCTGGCTCCAAATCTAAGTCACCCTCATCTTCTTTCAAACCATAAAGCTAAAGTCATTTGTCATTCAAACTAGAGTTGTTGATAGAGAGACCTAATTGCTGGAGTCCTGACAACACTGTGTACATAGGGAGCCCACAGTATTTTCTTAGGTCGATACTTAATTTTTGCATTTTTAGTTGGCCAATTTCACCTCTTTTAGCTGTAGTATATAGAGCCAAAATATTTTTAATATTCTCTCTTCTTATTAAGAAGTCTTCTAAACTAGTGGACACGGTGCATATTTTAACATCAGTAGTGATCACACAGTGGATATAGATGAAAAAACCTGTTACTTGGAATTACTGCTGCAGCTTCATTCCTTTTTTTTTTTTTTTTCAGTATTAGGTATTTTATTTGTGATCTTGTACATAATAGGCAAGTACTCTTCAGAGTTTGTTTTTTTTTGGGGGGGTGGGGTGGGTGTTTGGTACTGGGGATTGAACTCATGACCTTGCACTTGCCAGACAGGCATTTTTTGTTTGTTTGTTTTTGAAGAACCAGGGATTTGAACTCAGTAAGTATAGATCTCTTTTTTTTTTTTTTTTTTTTTTGTGGAACTGGGGATTGAACTCAGGCCCTTGTGCTTGCCAGGGAAGTGCTTATTCCACTGAGCCATCTCCTTGGCCTGTAGCTTCATTCCTTATTGCATAAATATAAGTCACTTCTTTTGTTGACTCATAGGTTTATGTGTTTTAACTTATGAGAGGTAGATCCCTCTACATACCTGTTACAGTTTGTGTACAGGTGTCCCCCAAAGCCTCAGGCAGTTATCAGGTGGCTTCTGGAGTCTGTGACTGATTATTGTGGGTGAGGGTGATACACCTGCCCTGCGGCAGGTAATCTGCGTCACAGTGTGAAGAGGGGAGAGAGGCTTGCTTGATGTCGGAGCTGCTGCCCCTCCTCCTGCTCTTGGCTGCCACCATGGATGGCTGCTCTGTGCCATGTGCCCCTCTGCCTTGGAGTCAGCTGAGTGTGGACTGAAACCTCCACTAACTGTGAGCTGAATAAACCTTTCCTTCATTCTGGGTGTTGGGTATTTTGTCCCAGCAATGAGAGAAGATTAACTGAGACAATACCTGAATAGGGTCAAATCAGTGAAGTCATGAGCAGCGGAACACCAGTCCGAGGACTCCAGGAGCTGGAGGCAGAGTGCATCCTTCATAACTAATCTTAGTTGCTGCCCAGATAACTGATACACAAGAATCAGGCTCTCATATGCTAAAAGCACAGTCATCTAGTCTGGGATCTTTTCAAAACAGAGTTTACCTTTCCCTGTGACCCAGGTCATTTAGATGGTGACAAACACCAATACGGGGTAAGGTGTGGCAAATGCACCCAAAGTACATTTTTTCAGGTTC
>PVKA01002798.1:0-63617 GCA_004027165.1 Ctenomys sociabilis
AAGAGAAAGTAGGAGGAACTCTTGAAGACATAGGGGTAGGTAAAGAGTTCATGAACAAACATATATTCGCACGGGAAGCACTTGAAAGAATCAACAACTGGGATCAACTCTTCTTAAGGAGCTTCTGCATGTCAAAAGAAATTGTCAACAGAGTGAAAAGACAACCCACAAATTTTGAAAAAATCCTAACTAATAAGCACTCAGACAAAGGTCTGCTGTCTAGAATATATAAAGAACTAAGATATAACAAGGCCCTCAAATTTAAAGACCCAATTCAGAAATGGGCATCTGAGATGAATACACACTTCTCAGAGGAAGAAATTAAAGAAGCGAATAAATATATAAAAAAAATGCTCCACATCGCTAGCCATCCGTGAAATGCAAATAAGAACAACACTGAGATACCATCTCACTCCAGAAAGAATGGCTATCATAAGGAAATCAACCAACAAATGTTGGAGAGGTTGTGGGGAAAAGGGAACACTTCTGCACTGCTGATGGGAATGTAGACTGGTACAACCATTGTGGAGGTCAGTGTGGAGACTCCTCAAAAGAGTAGGACTAGAAATTCTATTCAAGCTGGCTATCCCCTTACTGGGCATTTTCCCAGAGAAACTGAAAGCATTATATCATAGTGATATATGTGTACCTATGTTTATAGCAGCACAATGTGTAATAGCAAAATCTTAGAAACAACCAAGATGTCCATCACATGAGAAATGGTTGAAAAAGATGTGGTATTTCTATATAATGGAGTATTCCTCAGCTATTAAGAATTATAAGCTTAAAGCATTTATATTGAAGTGGATGCTACTTAAACATATACTCATAAGTGAAATAAACCAGACACACATGTGTAAATATCGTATAGTCTCCCTAGTATAAGAAGTAAAAAGAAGAAATACAAATAGAAATGTACAACAACTAAAAACAATTGAGTCAGATAAGGCAAAGTGAATGGAATATGCTGCAGGGTACTAATCAGCTTTTCTTCTGGATGGCTAGCAACCTAAGTTCACAGATCAAAATTGTAGAAATAGAAGAGCCACAAAGCCAGCCAACATTTTGGCCCTAACCTTTCAAGGTCAACGAAGACTCAGGACATAGGAGAACATTTACTGCAACATCATGAAACTCAGTTGAGCCCCAAATTTTCTGAACAAGGAGATTATGAAGCCACAGTGGAAAGAGATCAAAGTTCTAGTGTGTCTGGGGAGAGTCACATGAAGAGAAGACTTTCTCTCAGGCTGTCACAGAGAGCAAACTGGTCAAGCATTGGCTGTGACTCATCCACATGGATGACACAGACAAAGGATCTACAGAATAAGGTAGAGGATTACAGGATAAACCCTGAGGGTACTTCACTGACCTCATCAGAATAAAAAACTACATGTTTTGGTATATAGGTCTTGCTCTATCTAGGTCTTAACCATCCAGCAGAAAAGTATAAAAATGAGGTATACAATGCAGGGCCATAATAATAAGTTGAGCTGCAAATGACTATGGTCAACAACTTCTAAAGATAACTCACTATTGTTGTGAAATGCTAGACTGTTGAATTGAGTCATCGAGTGCAGGCACCTAAATTAGTTGAATGACAATGGAGTGCCCATGTTTGACAGGTGTAGACAAAGGAAGGGGTATAGAAAGAAAAAATCATGATGTGTGTGTGTATGGACAGTACAGTTGGGATAGATACACTGTGCTTCTACATATTCTATGAGAGGCAAGATTTGCACTAATGGTGGTTGGATAGGATATTATGTCAGCTTGTGGTAGTATAGACAACCACTAGGAAAATAAAAAGGTAGAAAGTAGGGGCCGGGGAGATGGCTCAGTGGAATAAGCAGTTCCCTGGCAAGCACAAGGACCTGAGTTCAATCCCCGGTTCTGCAAAAAAAAGAAAAGGTAGAAAGTATTAATTATTGAATCTTTGTTATAATTTAGGTATAAAAAATAAGATACATAAACAGCTACACTCTCTTAATTTACTGATAAGATACATCTGCTATAATAATCTCTCTAAGTATAATATCATGTATGTACCTTGTACCATACCAAAACATGAAAACTGTTTGCAATGTATTAATTTATCAAATCCATCCTGTTAAGGTGTCTTAAAACTGTCTCATTGATATTTGTACTTCAATAAAATAAATTTTTTAAAAAACCTGGCTTCAATCGCCAGTGTCAGAAAATATACATGTCACGTGACTTTGCAGCTATAAACAGCTAAGAGATGCCTAAAGGTAACAGAAAGGGTACTTTCCCTTGGAGAAGATGTGAGCTACAGTGAGGTGGTAGATGGAGGGTTATCCAGAATCAGATGGAGAGGTTAGGGTGTAGCTCTGCTGTTGACTGCTTGCCTAGCACTGAAAAATCTGAGTTTTCCATATGAAGTCAGAGGCACCCATGCGGCAGCACACGTGGATGGATGAGTCTCCTTACCCTGGCAGCTATGTCGGGGGACTAGAGGGTGACTCACATTATGCTTCCAAGCATTGTCTTATTTCTCCATACCTCAGTTCACTAGATTGCAATTTTCCACATTCTCCTTGTTTCATTCATCTGGTTCCCACAGATGAGATATCGTATATCAACTGCCATGGAACAGATTTGCCATTCAGAACAAGTGTGATTGCAGAACTGACTGAACAACCCGGAGAAATCACCGTCCTTGCGTCTGTTCTCTCAGTCTCCTAGTTCTTTGTAAATCTGGTGAAACTTTTGTTTTCTTAGCAGAGCTTACCATGAATATTGTTGTTTTTCAAAAATACTATGTTGGATTATAAAGTGCTGTCACGGGACCCACAAGGATCAATATACTTTATACAATTTGAAAATTTCTGACTTCTACAATACACATGGCCCTGAGGACATCGGAGCAAGATTCTACAGTACTGAGGACTAGGCACTATCCTGAGTGTTGCCATCTAGAGAAGAGAGGCACAGCCCTGGGGCCCCAGGGAACTTACAGCTCAGGAGGAGCATGGCACACTGTCTGGTGTTGCCATGGTGTCTGTGTAATGCACCAAGCATTAAACAGAAGAGGGAGTCATTCTTTCTGGCCAGACTGTCCAAGGAAAGCTTCCTAGAGGACATACCCTCCTGGACCCTGCCTGAGGAGTGGAAAGGAAGGGACAAGTCTTTGAGGGTAGAAGCAGAGGTGCAGGGGCACTGAGTGACAAAACTGTAGACCAGGACAGTCTCTTTAATATCTCACAACCATAACACAGTGTGTTGGCTTGCTAGGGTGGTTGGCTTAACAACACACATTTATTTCCTTGCAATTTTAGAGGCAAAAGTCCAAGATCAAGGGCTTGGCAGGGTTGATGTCTTCTGACTCCTCTTGCTTTGGCCTGTAAAATGGCCACTTTCTCTATGTGTCTTTACATGGTCTTCTTTCCATGTGTGTCTGTCATAACCTCCTCCTCTTATGAGGATATCAGACATAAAGGACCAGAGCCCACCCTAGTTACTTTATTTAAACTTAAATACAGGTTAAACAAATCTTAGATTAGAAGGTCCTATCTCCAAATAGTTAAATTCTGAGGCACTGAGGATTTTGACACCACCTAACTTTGAAGAAAGTACACAAGAGCCAGAAGGTGTGATGAGTGTCACTGGGGTTGGGGACTTCAGGAACACTTCAAAGTCAGAGGACTTAAAGAATAAATAAAATTCCATCGATTGGGGAGCAAATATCACTTCTGCCTCAGGAAACAAAGCAAATCCGAGATTTAGGCACGCTTTAGAGCTCTACAACATATACTCTAGCCCCGTGGAGGCGAACCCAATGGCATGCGTGCTGCAGTGAACTGCTTGTTTCATTGAGGGCTCTACGAGGTTCTCCACTGCTGCCCTAGCCCATGCACCCAGGGGTCCAAGTCTGGCATTCCATGTATAGGTCACTTTCTGTTGCTGTGATTAGACCTGAGAAAATCAACTTTCAGGAGGGAAAATTAATTTTACTTCAGAAGTTTTAGTCCATGGTCAGCTGGCTTCACTGTTTTTGGGCTGTCTGGAAGCAGAACATCATGGTGAGAAGCATGTTGTGCGGTAGAGCAGAGCTCTTCACTCCATGGTTGCTGGGGGTTGGGGGAGAGATAGAGACAGACAGACAGACAGACAGACAGACAGACAGACACACACACACACACACACACACACACACACACACACACAGCCCCACCAGGCATGGCCCCAGCCTAAGCCTTTGGTGAATGAGACTTCAGGGTGTGGCCCGGATCTATACTATAACATCAGGAGTGGGCTGCCTCCACATATCCCACCTTTCACCCCTGACTTGTGAAAATCCATCTTCACCATCCCTGTACCCCTCACCATTTGCTCCAGGGGCACCCTTCCCCCTTAAAAGAATCTGAATCTTGTCTCTTTATTTTTTTTTTTTAATCAGCTCTGTGGTGTTGTCTTTCTTTCATGCTTCCCCAAGAAATAGAGAAGAATGTTTCTCTCTTCTTCATGGACCACATAACCTGCCATACCATCCCCACTGGCAGTCCTCAGTGTTAGCATCACATGGTCCTGGGTGTCCAAGTGTCCCACTGCTAAGTCCTTACTTGTAATGGAAGTACCCAGGGTTGTGGAGTCCAGTAAGAATGTGTGTCACAGATATGTCTGGTGATCTTTTTTAACTTAAAAGTGTCTTCTCTGAGGTATTCTGATATCCCAGTACTAAGAAAACATTACCAAAACTTCCTTAAACTGATAAAATTATAGGATTGAGACGATTGCTGTGTACCATGTCCCCTTGTCTGTTGTTTATACAAGTGTTTGAGATCAGTAGTTTGCCTCCCACGTTAAGTTTATTTAACCAGTGAAACACAAGATATTTCAGTCAACTTGCTCATGTTTACTGAGTAGTGTATACCAGGGTTTAGAGGAGTGTGTGTGTGTGTGTGTGAACGCGTGTGCGTGCACACCTGTGTTGTGTGTAAATGTGTGGTGCCTAAAGAAACTAAAAGATAAAAATGTTTCCAGATTATATCAGAGGAAACCTATTCATAATGATTGTCAACAAAGTCAACTTTGCACAGCCAAACAAGACTTCAAGGCTAAATATCCAAACAAGTTTATGAAGCAGCACATGTTCTTTGTATTTTTAAAGAATAAAGATAACATATTAAGGACTCTGAAAGCTCTCATAGTCAAGAGATACATTTAATAAGTTTATTCTACCCAGATTCTCACATGTGCAGGTCATAAGAACCTGGTACCGACTGCTGTGAAATCCTGGACATGCAGTACACTTAAAATGAACTATGATCAGAAATTTCAGTTTCTCATTTGGAAGCAAACTGTGGAGCTCCAATAGAGAGGAATGGGACGCTTTTAATATTGTAGGTTTAGAAATGAAAATCTAAGAATTGCGTCCTTGGGCTGGCCAGATAGGTCAACGGAATAAAGCACTTGTTTTGGCAGAGCTCAGTGACTGGGGTTCGTTCCGTGCCTGCCATGCCCCCGGGGTGCACTGAGGTGGTGATTGAGACTGAGCGTGGTGGCGTGCGCCTGTAATCCCAGCACTTTGGAAGCTGAAAGCTCAAAGATCATTACGAGTCCAATCTACATAGTGAGACCCGGTACACCCTGTACATCCTGTAGACCCTGTCCTAAAAATTCATTAAAAAAAAAGAGTTGCAACCTTGTGAGGAGTGGAAAATGAATCAGATTTGTTTGACTTGATGAGTGACTTTTAACTTTTAGGATCTTCTATGTAAAGTAGTAATTATGATGATGCAGCAATCAGATGGGGTATAATTATGTCCATAGAATAATAGATGATAAGTAAATTAATCTTTTGTTAATTTATTTATGTGGTACAGGGTCTTACTATACAGCTCAGACTCATAGTGACCCTCCTGTCTCAGCCTCCCAAGTGCTGGAATTATAGGCTTGTGACACCATACCCAGTTTGTTGACCAGCACGGTGCACCCAGAGTTCCAGGACCGGAGTGGCATGCAGTACCGGGGATCAAACCTGGGTCCTTGTACATGCCAGGCAGGTGCTTAGGCTACTGAGCTTTCTCCCAAGCCCATTTAATACTTTTTATTTTTATTTTATTTATTTATTTTTTTTTTCTTTGTAGTACCAGGGACTGAACTCAGGACCTTTTGCTTGCCAGGCAAGTGCTTATTCTACTGAGCTATCTCCCTGGCCCTTTACGAAAAAAAAAATTTCCTAGAGTAATTATTGGATGGTGAAACTAAATTAATTTTGTATTTTAATTCAGTATCTTAAAAATAAAAAATAACTGTGATCCCTGGAACAGCATATATTCATATGTAGGTTATTTTGTACGGAACATTGCTAAAATATTAAAGAAATTGCCACCCATTGCCTTCCCACTAAATTCAGTCCTACAGCTCAACATGGTAATGTTCTAAACAGGATGGCAAGCAGATGTTTTGTAGCTGTAAAAACAGAATCAGGATGTGGGCCAATACTCTTGCCTCTGGGCCCACACACTTAACTCTAGCTGATATGAGAGTTCTATTTGAGGCTATCAATTGGGGAAAACAAAAATAAAACTATAATTTCTCTGATTTATAAAATCTATTCTCTATTAATGTTGCTTAAAGTTTTGCTATCTAGGGCCTGGGGAGATGGCTCAGTGGAATAAGCACTTCCCAGGCAAGTGCAAGGGCCTGAGTTCAATCTCTGGTTCCACAAAAAAAAAAATTTTTTTTGCCATCTAAATGTAAGGTGGGCCTAAATATAATTACTGAATCTTTTCATAAAGCAAATTGTAAAAAAATTAATCAATTGCTATAGCCAATAATGAAATAACTGTGACATAAATTCTCAGAACTTTAATATCTAAAGATACTTCTGATAGGATGTGCATTCTTAATTTTGGAAATGAGGATGAGAAATTACTTCTCGTAACTGAGTTGTCACCACTGCCAAAATTTAGGAGCAGAATTCTCAAGAAAGTGTCTGTGCTGAGTCATGCTCCGAAGAGAAATAAATACCTTGAGGACCGAGCTCTTTTTACCTCCTGGTCAGAAGGGCTGGCTGTTGAAAGGGCAGTCTAGCTAGGTGTTGTTCTTGTTTTTCCTTTATGGCAATCCTCAAGGTTTTGCTGAAACCGTGTTCTCAGGGATCCTGAGAAGTTCAGTCTCTGACACTTGGACTTCTACCCTTCTTCCAGAATGACCTCAGTGTACGTGGGTTATTGCCATATAAGGTGCTATAGCACACCTGCTTCCCAGGGATCCTCACCTGGGCTGTCTGCACAGATCTCTAGAAGGAGGCCACTCTGCTTGCTGAGGCCACTCCAGGGCTTCTTTATGTTGGTGTCCCCTCTGAGGCTGTCTTTGTCCCCTGTGTTCAAATTCAGCTCCTTCTGAGCTCAGTTTACTGCCTCCCCCCAGCAATGTGACCCACATGGCAAATACTTTCTATGGTAATGTAACCTTTCAAAGTCAACCTTCTGAGCTGAGGAATAGTCTAGATTGTCTGTCAGTTGTATAAGGGTTACTACCTGCTCAAGAAACCAACTTAACTTACTTTTAATTATAATTAACTCCCTGGTTCTAGCTCAAAGGCATAGCACTGAATCTACTTTAAATTCATGGCAGTGATTTCCTTTCATCTCTTGATAAATTCTAACATAATCCACAGTTCTCTGCATGGTTTGAAACCTGGACTGTAGACCCTGAGCAGGTCAAAACTGGTATTTCTGAAATATTGCTGTATCTTTTGGAATATTGCTGACTGGGAAATAATGAGTTTAGATATTTCTATAGTGGGAAAAAGACAGTTAATATTAAAGGAAAGGGAAGTTTCATGTTGGAAAGAAGGGGAATACAGTAAAAATTATCTTTTTTTTTTTTTTTTATTTGCTCCAGCACTGCTATCCTTGGAAACTGGGTGTCATTTATGTATTTTCAGCTGTGGAAGTCTCAGAAAAGTATTCATTTTATCAATTTCTATACAAAAAATATTAACTTTGGAGGAATTTTTCATGAGAGCTGAAAGTACGTCATGAAAATCTCTAGCATACTCTATGTAAATAACCATTAAATACTTAAACACTGGAAAGCAGACCTTCTATTTATTGTTTTACTATTTTGCAATATAAAAATACAGGTTAAAAATAACTTGTACACATTCTTGTCTTTCAAATAACACATTCTAAAAAGTGATTTAACGCTATTTTGGAAGACTGATTATGTCTAGGATAATATAATGTATAAGGAGCATCTGTTACGTTAAAAATCCATTATTTGCTGGGCGTGGTGGCGCAGGCCTATAATCCCAGCACTTGGGAGGCTGAGGCAGGAGGATTGTTATGAGTTCGAGACCAGCCTGAGCTACAAAGTGAGCTACAGCCAGCCTGAGCTGCATAGTGAGACCCTGTCTCAAAAAGATTATAAAAAAAAAAAAAAAAATCCGTTATTTATTTATTTAGAGGCAGGATCTTGTTATGTAGTTCAGGCTGGCCTTAAAGTACATAATCGGCCTATAATCCCAAACTGGCCTGAATTCACAGCGATCCTCCTGCCTTAGCCTCCGAAGTGCTAGGAATTCGGGCATGTGCCACCACACCTGGCTTCTGTCCTCCCTTTAAGTGTGATGTAAGACAGTGTCATGTCCCAGGTCACTGAAATCCAACGGTCTCTGTGAACCTTTGTGAAAGAGCTTGGGCTGCTATCTCTGTGTAAGTGACAATTCTGTTTTCTCTGTGCAATGGCACTGCTGAGAGTCAAGCGGTTCAACCACTTCTTCCTCCCTTCAGGTTTTCTGTGATGTCACAGAGAGATGGGAACAGAACATGGCACTTCCATGCCACATCATTGCCCTCACTGGTGTGGCCAGACCCCTTCCACCCCCACGGGATCTGGCCAGCGGAGCTCCAGAGCCTGCCAGTCAGCTGGCCGGCAGGGGCTCACCTGTGTGCCTTGCAGGAATTATTTCATTCTCAGTGCGTGTGTCTGTCTTTCCTTCAGAAATACTGAACACAAGTGAGCTACTCTTTCTCTGTGTCTTTTCTGTAAAATGACTCATTAATAATATCCACCTCCTACAGTTGCTGTGAAAACAAAGTGAGTTGATATCTATGAACTTCCCACAGCAGAAATAGTAAGGGTTAATCAGTTTCAAAATTTTTGTTATACCACTGGATGGGAGATTCTTTCAGCTTCTTTTATAAAGAAAAAAAGATATTTTTTCCGGGTACAGGGTGATTTACCTTTCTTTTTCAAGGTAGGAGTCTGCTCGAGGGAAGGAGCAGAAGTATAAGGCACCACCTAAAGTATGATTAGATGCACCAGTGTGTGAGGATGCTCTTAGCATCTCCTTGGGTGCTTTCAAAGGAGGTTTTTCAGAAGAGATGAGAGAAGTAAACCAGAAGTACATGGGAATGAATGGCCTTGAGTGCAAAGCTTGTGCCAAGAGCTAAAAAATATTTCCTGTATCTAACAGGAGCTAAAATAGCATTATGGAAGGGGATGTGTTCTAAACTCCCTTTGTGATTTACATGTTTTTCTCAGCTTCTTGCATGGAGAGAGCATTCGCCATCCGCTCTGCTGAGGGAAGCAGCCCCTGCTTTTGTGCGGCGTGTGGGAAGGGGGCTGTGCTGGCCACAAGGACATTTGCAGCCTCTTCTTGCTCTTCCCAGATGTTTCCTGACAGTGTGGGAGACAGAGGCCTCCCGCGCCTCAGCTCGTGCTGGGTCTCCCTGTGCATAGGCCAGCCAGGACGGTTGGGCCCAACATGCCCTGCACGGGGCTTGGCTGAGGCTGCCCTTTGGCCTGGCTCCCTGGGCCAGAGGCCACTCAGTTGTAATTTGCTCCTGGGCTCACAGGTGCAGCCCTATCAGACTACAGTGTGTGTTTATCTTGTAATTTTCAGACAAGAAGAAGGGAGGCAAATTCCAGCCTTTTAAGAAGTTGTTTGGCAAAAGGAAAAAGAAAGATCCTTTGCTGTCCCGGGAGGAGTCAGTGGGAAAGAAGTGTTCTGCTCCACAGAGTGTCAGCAATGGGACCTTCTCTTCAGATGAGGAGACCCCGGAGGACAGTCTAAGGTAATGACTTCTATCTTCTTTCTCTGTTCCTGGCAGCATCCCCAGTAGGGAATAGAATCCCTGGGGAAGCAGGAGTCCATTATTGCATTCAATAGGCAGAAGCCAATCACAAATGTGTCCCACAAACGCTGCTGCCTCTTGATGCCTTCTTTGTGGAGCAGTCACCTTGGGGACTCAGCACGCAGCTGGACCCCTCCGTGTTCCTGGAATGCACAGGCTCAGCACGGTCCATTAGGCTGCAGATCCAGCTGCTGGCTCCCATTACCTGGCAAAGAAAAGGGGCCAGACAGTGGAGCACACACAAGCCGAGCACACCTTGCTCATGCACAGGCCGGTGCCCTCTGCACCCTGGGATCCCAAGCACCTTTTGGATATGTTCTTGCTGGAGCTTTTAACTCCTTGTTTGCCTACCTCCCTCTTCTTCCTTCCTCTTTTTCCCTCTTCTTTTTTTCTCTTTTGGTCTCCTCTGCTGCCCCATCTCCCTTCCCTCCTTCCTCCCTTCCGATACAGTCAGCCGAGGAATGAGCTCCTCTGCACAAGGTTCCCCAGCTGCCCGGCTCGCACATTTGCCCTCACCTGTGCCATCTAGCATCATGAACCTGGTGCTTTCTGTGGAAATTATTGATTTCCTTCTCTGTCTCTCTCACTCAACTGTCAGTCCCATAAGGTCAAGGATGAGGTTTTATTCAGATTCCTATTAGCTGTTCCCAAAAGGTTTCCTGTGAATGTGGGGCACTGCCTAAGTGATATGTTCTAAGGACAAAGACAAAAACACTTAAGAGGTGCATATCGGGAGGCAAACTCTACCAGATGGCACTCTGTGCCCAAACAACGAAGCCCTCCCAGCAACAGTGCACAGGGAGCCCAAGCACTCACCAGCGGCATCCGTCACCTGTCCTCACACTTTGTATTTGTAATCTTGTTTTTTTCCAGTACTGGGAATCGAACTCAGGACCTTGCACCTACTAGGCAGACACTTGTGCCACTGAGCTATATCCAAGCCCCACACTTTGTGTTTGTCTTCCATTATCTTTATGCTTTTGCTAAGAAAGCTATCAAATTTAATTTTAACTCTTGGGGGAAAAAACATTCAAAACAAAGGACTTAACTGAAAGAGGAACCCAGCTACCCTGAGTAATACAACTATTGGAATCTCAGAACTGATACATAGTTAAGCGCTGTCCTATATGGGTCAAGTCTGATTTTCAGTTTCTTCAGTTATAAAATAGGAATGTGCAGTGTGATCAAGATGTGGTTGATGAGGTCACATCCGGCAATGAGGTCACATCCGGCAATGAGGTCACATCTGGCAGGCTCACCTGTGGGTGGATTCCTGTGAAGATACCCTGTCCTCCTATGGCAGCATATGGTTTTGAGAAGGCCCTAATATCTTATGTGTGGGCCCTGAGAGGAGCTGGGGATTTGTATGTTCTCTTTGCACTTAAATTCTATATTCCATTTACCTCTTGAAGTTCTCCATAAGGTTTTTGAGTTTTGCTTTTGAGTTTTGGAAAGGTCCATGTCATCTCAAGCCACCACGTTTTTGTCAACATTGTCACCTGTTCTCAGTGAAATGGATAGCACATTTATGAGCTGTGTGCTACATTTTAATTAAACATTTGCTTAAATGAAATATTTGTCTCATAAATAAGGAAGAAAGAAAGATAAGCTTTCTCTATGCATTTTGAGCAACTCTCTTTAAATAGATATTTTTAAGGGTTTATTTATTTATTTATTTATTTATTTATTTTGGTACCAGGAATCAAACTCAGGACCTTGTGCCTGCCAGGCAGACGTTTATGCCCCTGTGACCTTCTTTAAATATTTTTAAAATTTAAAAATATAAATATACAAAATATAAGTAATTTTAAAGTATGTGGTATGCATTCCTTCTTTCTTCTACAAATTCAAAATTGCAAAGTAGTTTTGTCCACAACAGCATGGCTGAATTTCTGATTCTCTCTTTTGTATAAGCTGGAGAAAACAAAAAGCAAAAGTTATGTTGGGCTTAGTTTTCTCATCTCAGAATTGGGGCTGATTATGCACTGAAACCTCCAAAACTGAACTATTTTCAGTTCACTGTTCAGTTAACAGACATACTTATCACTTTATGTACTGTGATGATTTTTAAAAGCTTTCAGTGTATTTTATTTTATTTTCTCCAAAATAGAAAGCTCTCACCAAAACACAGAATTTAACACACTGGTAAAGTAATCTTGGGTAGAGGCCTAAGGAGGCAAAACTCAGTCCAATGTGACAGAGAATTCTTAGCGAGAATGACTTGAAAATAGGGAGGCTGGCGTCTGCCACAGAGCTCGGTGCCCAGGAAGATAGGCTTTCCTCACAAGGTGAGAATCTGAAGTTGCTAAACTTGAAAATGCTATTGATCTCCAAGAATCTGTAATTCTAGGAGTGTCTCTAGGGCCCAAAATAGCCTCTTATTGATCTGCGGCTTCTGCCTGAAGCCTATTTTCCATTTCCTTTGGGCTTTTACAGTATCTCCGGATTAGAAGCCGTTCTGTCTCCTAGACAGAACTCAGAAGTTATACATGCCTTGGGAAAAGTGAAGCAAGAAAGCAGGATCAGTGTTTCCACAATGCAATGTGACTTCCTTAGTCAATTAAATACAACTAATATGTTTCCCAAAGTGTGTTAAATGAATGTTATGTGTAGAAAGGGAGAAAGAATCCTCTTAGTAAAAAGGCTTGGGAAATTCTGGGGGGAAAAAAATTAAACAAGATTCTTTGTAAGTTATGCTGCAGGATTTTGCTATGTCCCAGTGCCCTAGGAGTCCATCCAGAAGGGGGATGTAGGGTAGATCATTGCCTGGGGTCCTGTGACCACAGACCCTTTTTTCCAGACAATATCCCATTAGACACATTTAAAGCTACTGCTAGTAGAACTTAAGCTGATGTGTTTCACAGCAATGGAAAGCGCTCTAGAGCTTTCAGTGGTACAGGCAGCTTGCTACCTCACACATGCCATAGGTTCACCACCAGCAAGGTAGGTGAACTTGTATAATATTTACTTGGACTCTCTCAGGTGATTAGCCCCAATTCTGAGATGAGAAAACTAAGCCCAAGGTTATGCAGCTGTTAAATCCCTGAGCAGTAATCCAAAGTGTAAACAGTATATTCCTCACCATCTACCTTGTGCCTCACAAGGACACCCTCCTTAAGAAGGAGCCAGTCCCATGACCCTCAGCAGTCTGTTGGTCCTGGGTCACTACACTCAGATGTCTGCTTTCCTCCTGCTGCCTGAATGAAACTCTTCTATGTACTGGGACCTTCCTGCTTCCAGGTGCTCCTGGATACCCCGGACCTACGACAGCACCTGGTGTTGTGCCAACTTAACATAAGCACTGTGAGGACTGAAGGGCCCCAGGAACAGAAGCTTACTCTGTGACTAGTGCAGTATGGAAAAGATTCAGGAGGAGGAGGAGGCCTTGAGCCGGCTGAGAACATGGGCAGGGTTCAGAATAGCTGAGGGGCCAGGTCACAAACCTGTTAGGTAAAGGCACAGAAACTTTCATGCTGAATTGGATGTGGTAAGTAGAATCGGAGGGAATTTACCAACTTATTCTTTGAAGCCAGTGTAGCCCTCATAGCAAAACCAGGCTGTTTTAGTTACTTTTCCCTTGTTGCTGAGACAAAAATACCTGACTCCCAAAATTCAGGAAGGAAAGGTAGCTTTACCATTTTTGGAGGTTTCAGTGCATAAAGAGCTGGCTCCAAGGCAGGGAGGGAGTCACTGCACAGGGGCAACATTTCAAGGTGGCAGAAGACAGAAAAAGCAACAAGAGCAAAAACTGAGAATGAGCAGAATGAACAATCCTCTCTTCCTCTTTTACATGGTAAGCAGGCTGCTCTCCCCCCAGGGGCACCATCTCCGTGCCCTCCTTTGTGTAGGATAAGAATGTTTACAAAGTAAGGACCCTGGCCCCCTAAATCACTAAGCTGAACTTTTAGACTTCTCAAAGTTGACACAATATATCAACCATAACACAGGCAAAGATGTGTTAAGAAAAAGAAAACACTACAGGCTAATATACATGTAGATATAGACACAAAAATCTTTAACAAAAGACTAGCAGACTGCATCTAGGTATATAAAAGGATTACATGCCATAATCAAGTGGAGTTTCTTCTAGGGGTGTAAGGTTGATTTAACATACAAAAATCAGTCAATGTAACACACCCTATTAATAGAATAAAAAACCAAAATCATACATTCATCTCAAGAGATGCATGAAAAGCATTTGACAAAGTCCAACACTTTATGATTTAAAAAGAACAACAAAACATTAGGAACAGGCAGGAACCACTTCAACTTGATAAAGGCTAGCTAGGAAAATCCAGAGCTAGTAATGTAGTGGTGACAGAATGAGCACATTCCCCTTAACATCAGGAACAAGATGAGAGTGTGTTTTCTCATCCCTTGTGTTTTTTACACTGTACTGTGCTGTGTAGTACACGCTGTGCTAGTAAAACAGTACTCAGACAGTCAGAAAAGAAAAACAAAAAGACCTTCAAACTTGGAAATGAAGCAAAACTACCTCTTTGCAGATACCATGAATGTAAATGTATATATGGAATCCACACATAAAAACTGTTTGACTAATAAACAATGTTAACCAAACTTGCAGACCCAGATGGGGGTCCTGTAGCTCCTCTGTAGTTCTACATGTTAAAAATGAATGATCTGAAAATGAACAGAGGAAAAACATTCCATTTATAACCGCTTCAAACAAAATAAAACAGGAATAAATTTAACCAGCAGGGCAGGCCTTGTACAATAAAAAAGGAAAAAATCATAGAAATAAACTAAAAAACCCCAAAATAGATGGGAAGATATCTCATGTTCTTGGATTGGAAAACCTACTATTCTTTTTATCGTTGTTGTTGCTGTTGTTTTGTTTTTCTGGTACCAGGGATTAGATTCAGGACCTTGTATTTGCCAGGCAGGTTCTTCTGCTGCTGATCTATCTCCCCAGCCCTGGAAAACCTAATATTCTTAAGAAGCCAGTACTTCCCAAGTTGCTCTGCAAATATTCCATGCAGTTCCTATCAAGATCCCAATTGCCAGGCTGGCAAGATAGCTCAGCAAGTGCAGGGACAGGGGTTTGATCACTGGTGTGGCATACCACTCCAGCCCTGCCTCTGGGGCTTGCTGAGCCAAGATAGAATCTGGACATGGTGATGCACATCTGTAATCCCAGTGCTGGGGAAGCTGAAAACAGGAGGATGACTATGAGTCCGAGCCTCACAGTGAGACCCTGTACCTAATACATAAATGGAAAAAATCCCAATTGCCACCCCCAAATTAGCAAATGGATCCTAAAATTTATATAGAAATGCAAAGGACTTAGAATAGGCACGCACACAACAACAAACCTTAAAAGAAAAGAGAAACAAAGTTGGAGGATTCTTGCTTCCCAATTTAAATTCAGTACAAAGCTATTATAATCTAAACAATGTAGTATTGGTATTCAGACAGATGATAAGAGGTCCATGGGGTTGAATCTAGAGTCCAGAAATAAATCAGACCTAACAGTTGTGGTGGATTGCCAACTGGCGGTCAGCTTATTACACTCAGCTAAACTGAATAGCCATGGTGCTGGGTATGGGAGGCCCAGCTGAGGATAAGAGGCAGACCTGGAGAAGAAGGTGGAGGCTGTTAGGGAAGCTGCTTGGAGAAGCTGTTGGAGCTGTTGGAAGCTGCTGCTTCTCTTGGGCCATTCTGCTGGGGACCTTGTCATGCTGCCTTTCCTGATGAACTTGGCTGTTCTCATCAGAGGAGGAGCTCAGGACCTCACTGGCACTGAGGATGACTCAGTCTTCTGAAGAAGCTTTTTGTTGTTGTCGTTTTCTTTCTAATGTATTTGGTGCAGGGTCTCGCTATGCAGCTCTGACTCTAGTGATCCTCCTGTTTTCAGCCTTCCCAGCTCTGGGATTACAGGCATGTGCCATCATGCTGGTCCACTGAACTATCTCACCAGCCCCTGGAGAAGCTACTTGTGTTGGCTTTCCTGATGGGAATTCAGCTTTCCTCATCATTGGAGGAGCTTAGGATCTCAATGTTACTGAGAGTGATGGTGGTATTTTTCAGGCAGCTGTGATTCTTACCTTGAGAGTTGCTTCCTGGCTCCAGTTCAGATCCCTTAGTTGGCTAGCACAGAACCATCATCCATCTGGTACAGACCTTCTGGCTTCCACCACTGACATTTGGGCCTTTCCAGCACAGATCCATGAAGCAGGTGTGCATGAGGCTTTGTTGTAGACTCTAGGCCTCCAGTTGGACTTGTGGGAGGCATTGTTATTGGCTTTAGGTCTTCACCCGGACTCATGCAGGATACTACTGTGGCTCTCAGCTGGATTCTTTAGTCCTTACTGTACGGACAGATTTCCTACACTCATTGTATATGATTCTTTGAATGATTTATTATAAAATCATCTTATAAAAGATGTATCCTGTACTGTCTTGTTCACCTTATGGAAACCCCAAACCACAACAAGGTTGAGTGATTTCCAACAAGAGTGCCAAGACAACTCAATGGATAAAAAAATAGTATGTACAGCAAATGCCACTGATAGCTTTGGACAGCAATGAAAAAAAATAAAATTGAAATAAAGGAATGGAATTGGATGCCTTTCTTTCATAGTACACAAAAATTAACTGAAAATGGATTACAAGTCTAAATGTAAGAACTAAAAATGATAATGCTCTTCAAAGAAAGCAAAGAAGTTATCCTTGATCTTGAATTAGGCAATTATTTCTTTGGTACTAAAAACACAAATAACCAAAGGTAGATTGGACATTATCATAGTTAAATTTTGGAGGCCAGGGAGATAGCTCAGTAGAATAAGTGCTTGCCTGGCAAGTGCAAGGGCCTGAGATCAATCCCCAGTTCTGTTAAAAAAAAAAAGTTAAATTTTGTGCTACCAATGATACCATCAAGAAAGTGAAAAGATCATCCACAGAGCATAAGAAAACATTTGCAGGGAATATATCTGATGAGGGACTTGTATCTAAAATACGTAAGGAACTCTTAAAACTAAATTATAAAAAGGCAACTTTTTTAATGGGCAAAAGATTTGAATGGGGTCCAGGGATATAGCTCATTGGCACACATCCTGCCTGGCAGGCTTGAGGTTATGAGTTCGATTCCTGGTACTACATACACACACAAAAATATTTGAATAGACATTTCTCAAAAAAAATTTTTTTTTGTTATATAGGTCTTGCTTTATCTCGGTCTTAACCATCCAGCAGAAAAGTATAAAACAAGGTATATAAAATAAAGCCATAATAATATGCTGAGCTGTAAATGGCTCTATTCAACAACTTCTTCGGATAACCCACTACTATTGTGGACTGCTAGACTGTGTTGGAATGTTTTGCTAAATTCAAGCATCTGTAATAATTGAATGACAGTAGAATATCCATCTCTGACAGGACTAAGCAAAAAAAGGGGATGCAAAGGAAGGACCATTCTGTGTTTGTATAAACAATACAGTTAGGATAAATATGCAGTACTTTTGTGTAATTCTATGAGAAGAAAGATTTACACTGATAGTGTTTGGACAGGATATCCTGTCTGCTCCTTGTAGTATGGATAACCACTAGGAAGATAACAATGTAAAAAGTATTAATTATTGAAACTATACTATAATTCAGCTTTGAAAAAAAGATAGGTATAGAGCTACAGTCTCTTAATTCATTGAATAGAGGCATCTGCTCTAACAGTGTTTGTAAATAGAATATCATGTATGCACCTTGTACAACAAAAAACCACTATGAAAACAATAAAAAAAAGTAAACAAGAGGCAAGAAAAACAAAAAAATAAAAATAATGTGTATGAATGTATAAATGACACTTGCTCACTGTGATTAACCATCAGGGAAATGCAAGTGAAAACCTAAGAGAAAACACTTACTGGGCTGAGGAGATGGCTCCGTGGAATAGGTGCTTCCCTTGCAAGCACAAGGGCCTGAGTTCAATCCCGGGTTCCACCAAAAAGAAAAGAAAAGAACAGAGATTTTTAGGGGGCCAGTGTACCTTGCAACTCTGCAGCCTGCTGCATACCGTACATCTTAGAATCCCACGGTCCTAGGTGAGCCCCCTAGATGCCACACAGTGCACAGTCGGCTCTGTTCCCATGACTAATTTGAGAAATCAGGAGAACTTTTGTTTGTGTGATGAAGACATTTAGTCATTCTTGAGCCATTTGTCTGAATGAGACTCGGGGCTCTGTTTGGAAAGAAAACTGCCGATCAATTACAGTTGCGCCGTTGTCATGGAAACATGCTGAAATAGGGCTGTAATTATATTTCCTTATTCCGGAAGTGAATCCCTAATCATTAGCATAGTAATTGCCTAATATCTATGGTCCCAAATTACATGATGCTTGTCTAAGAAAGACAAAGGCTAAGGGATGGGAAGGCTGGATGCAGTCTTGTGACATGCATTCCCATGCAGCTGCAGGGAACCTTCTCCTCTCTGGTGGGGGAGCATTTCCAGATTCCAAAGTTAGATGACATCAGTGGGCATCAGAATGTGCCCCACCTCCCACTCCCACATACCTCTGGCATCCTGTCTCTTCATAGTGACAAGATGGCTGCCACAGCTCCAGGTGTCACACATGAACAATAAAGATTAAAGCCACAAAGACCATCCCTAGGCAGGACCGGTGGTGGACCCCTGTAATCCCAGCACTGAGGAGGCTGAGGCTGGAGCATCGCCATGAGTTCAAGGCCAGTTTGAACTACAGAGCAAGACAAACAGAAATGAGGACCACCCCTTTAATTTGTGAATCATGAGAACTTTTCCAGAAATGCCTTATGCTGCCGACTGTCCTTTGCTTTTCATTATTCCTTCCATGCTAACCCTGCAGTGGGCCTTCAAATGGAGCTGGCTTGCATGATTCTTCGCTGTCCTCCTTATCACGAGGGCTCAGTGGGCGAGGGAGGAGCCTGGCCAGCTCAGCTGGTTGGCTTCCCCTCTTCTTCTCACCTCTTCTCACCTTCTCATCCATGGTGACCTTCAGCGCCCTGAGCTCCGAACCCCAGCCCCACCCTGCACTCCCACCTCATCGGCTCACATCTCAGAGCAGCATGGGTGTAGAGCCCTGGCAGGGCTTGAGCACCCCAGTTGCTCTGGGTGTGGCACCGTTGGCTCTCAGAGGGTAGCACAGGCCACCACGAAAGCCAGGCAACCTTTTGGGAAGTAGAATCAAACACTGGAGAGCTGCATAAGTGAGCCTACATCCAGAGGGGCAGCAGAGGAAGGAGAACCAAGCCCCAGGCCCAGGGTGGTGATTTCTGTGATTTAGCCCCTAGCATCTGGGTCCCCTTTACAACAGCTCCTGAGTTGCCTTTCAGGGACCCATCTTTGCCTTGCTGTGTGCAGCTCTGATAGGCACTGTGTCTCCTTGTGAGACAGAAACCAAAAGGGCCCGGTGCTTCACTTCTGCTCCCACTGCAGCCTGTGTGCACTTGACACCCAGCCGGGCCAGTCCAGCTTTCTCAGCTAGGACATGGCTTGGCAGATGAGCCAAGGATGAGAGAGACCTGACTCTGAGGGCAGCTCATTTCTGGCCTCCTCCTGTGGCTTCTGATGCTTGGATATCCAGAGCTCTCCTAATCCCAAGTTTTCCCAAGCTGCCACCATTGCTTTTGGCTGAGACATATCCATTTTCTATTGCTCACAATTAAGATCTGTAACAGACACCTCTGATATCAGGAAGATGAGGTGAGAGAAGGTTTGGCATAGAAGGCAGAGATGCAGAACCCCAGAGCAGTTTCCTGGCTTGAGCTGAAAAGAAGGCCTAGAACAACTTTTAAAGATGCTGAAGGTACCACAACCTGAAATCCTGACCCCTGCGCAGCGTATTTGCATCACCCTGTGCATTCCCTGGGTGACCTGCCTGCAGAAAAGCCCGTCTCAGCAACAAGCTCACCCTCCAGGATTAAACAGGAACTCATCCACTGAAAACACCACAGGTTTATCATAGAAAGCATCCGAGAAAAACAAAAATAAGGCTCTGCATCCTGAAGATAGCATTATCGCCATTACTGATATCACAGCTGTGTTGCACTTTTAATTGCCTTCTCCTTGAAGCGTGATTATGGTAACATAAAGCCCCAAGAGACACATGCAGAGGCTTTCTGGGAGAAAAGCCTCAGCTTCCAGGGAAGTGGGAAAGGCTGTGTGCAGCTGCGAGATTTCGGCTGGCTCTAAAAGACTGATCTACAGGCCAGAACCCATGGAGAGGATGGGCTGCTCCAGGTCCCACTTGCACCTGGCTCCGGAAGTCTTCAGAGGAACTGAGAGCTCGGCTTGAAGTTGAGGACACTGATTTATAAGGGTAGGGTTGATGTGTTTGTGCTATTCTAGTCCTTACATAGTTCATAACCCATGCAACCCTAATGAAAGCTGCCTGTTATCAGCCCTGTGTTCCAGATGACAAAACCAACCAGAGCATCTAGAGGTGTGGTAATGGGCCAAAGGCCAAGCCTTGCACAGCTCAGCACCCCATTCACACTGGGAGGCCCAGTCTCCTGGGCCTGTCCCAGACAGCCATAAGCACTGGGAAATTGTTGCAGCTCCATTGGAAAGGTTTGGGGGAACCCTGGCCGTGACTGATCTCATGGCGTGAAGACATGTCCTGTGGATCTCCACCACCTGGAGATAATGGGACATTGTATCAGCTGTGTCCCCTCAAAAGATACAAGGAAGCAAAGTGTGAAATGGCCTCAACATAAGCAATAAAACTGAAAATAAAACCTTACCCTGAGCAAAGGTTAAAAAGCATGAATTTTGTATTGGTGCCAGTAGTTATTAGTTCAGTAATCTGACCTTATGTGGCCTGAAGTGGGACAGCTCAGGCCTCAGCTGAGAGTGTCCTGAGATTGCTCAGCATGGCAGTGGGCCCTACAGCACGGCCAGGTTTGTCGGCACTGTCTGTGGAGGGATGGCTACTGGTTCAGCATGGTGGAGGGAGTAAGGGAAAAACAAAAGCCTCTTTCCTCCTGTCTTTCCAACCCATTGACTTAGGTCAGAGGGCTTCAGTGTAGGTAGAATTGTGGAGCCAAAGATGTAGGTAGAATAGGCCCCTCCCACTCACTCCACGATGATCTTACTGCTAGAACCACAGGCCTGCCCTTACAATTGACTCAACCTGTTTGAAGCCTCTGGTTTCCAACAGACAGATCCAGAATGCATTCAAGGTGCCCGAACCTTCCTTGGCAGGCTCTGGGGTTGGGCCAGTGGGGATGTTGCTAGAGCAGCACACACTGGGGTCAGCCTTCCCACGAGGCATCCGTCATCCCCTTTCACCTAGGTTTCCTCCTCTTCCCACATCCTCATCCTCTTTTTATTTCTTTTTTCCTACAAAGTCTCTGCCAGTCTTTACAGGTCATGACTGCTTAGTAGAGACGATGGTGCTCATCAGTGTGAAATGACTTATGGGCACCTCTTTATTCTCTTGGCCACATCTACAATTAGTCATGAGTCATAATCCTGCATTCATTTAGATTAGGGGCCAGGGAGATGGCTCAGTAGAATAGACGCTTGCCTGGCAAGTGCAAGGGCCTGAGTTCAATCCCTGGCTCCACAAAATAAAAAGATAAATAAATAAATAAATAAATAAATAAATAAATAAATAAATAGATGCATGTTCCTTGCAGCCCTATTTGCAACAGCCAAAAAGATAGCCCCAGACATCCATTGATGGATGCATGTCTAAACAAAACAATACATATATATATCATGCAATGCAATATTACTCAGTCTTTAAAAGGAATAAAAGCCTGCCTAGGAAGCATAAGGTCCTGAGTTTGATCCTTTGTACCAACAAAATACAATCACAGTAACAATAGGAATAAAACTCTGACATATACTACAGTGTGGGTGAACCCTCAGGGCATTATGCTAAGTGAAATAATAAGCCTGATAACAAAAGCTAAATATCACACAATCCCACTTAACAAGAAGTACCTAGAATAGTCCAGTTTGTAGTAAAAATAGAATAGTGGTGACTCGGAGCTGTGGGGAAAGAGCAAGTGGGGACTTCCTGTTAAACGGACTGGAGCTGTAGTTTGGGGTGATGAAGTTCTTGGGACAGCCAAGCATGATGGTGCACACCTATAATCCCAGCACTTAGAAGGCTGAGGTAGGAGTGTCACTCTGAGTTCAAGGCCAGTGTGGGCTACATAAGTGAGCTCAAGGCCAGCCTCTACTATGCAGTGAGACCCTGAGGCAGAGAATGGTGGCAGTTATATAATATTATGAATGTACTTAATGCTGCTTAAAAATTGTTGACATGGGGATGGGGATACAGCTCAGTGGCAGGGCACGTGGCTGCCATGCATGAGGCCTGGTTTCACAGGGGCTATCAAGAAAAGGTTATAATGGTAAGTAGTACATTATTTATATTTTACCATGACAAAAATCCTCTCAATATTATATAATATAGAAAAATTCATGGGTACCAGTCATTGCATTTGGTGCTAAAAAAAAGTGAACTTTCCAGGCACAGTAGTGCATGCCAGTGATCACAGAACTCAGGAGGCTGCAGCAGGAGAATCACCACAAGTTCAAGGCTAGGACACACAGTGACCTCAAGGCAAGGTGAACTACATAGCAAGACCCTGTTTCAAAAACAGTGAACTTGGGCGGGGGAAATGGCTCAGTGGAATAAGCACTTCCCTGGCAAGTGCAAAAGCCTGAGTTCAATCCCCAATTCTGAGAAAAAGAAAAAACAATGAACTTGATTTACCCTCATTCACTGTGGGACTAGGGTCTGAACCCAGGGCTTCACACAAGCTAGGCAAGCACTGTACTGCTGAGCCACATCCCCAACCCTTTAGAGAACATTTATTTTGAGATAAAGTCTCACTGTTTCTCAGGCTAGCTTGGGATCCTCCTACCTCAGCCTTCCCACTAGCTGGGATTATAGGTGTACTGGTGTACCCCTTGTGATGTAAAATTTGTTGATGTGGGTGACCCTCTTCAAGAACGACCCCTCTTGGGATCCAGCAGTCACTGTTCATGTAGCGTCGTTCCCAAAGAAAGCCAAACATTGTGTCAGAGTGGGAAGCTGTGTGAGGAGATGCCAGAAGCCCAAGTTCTGGCCTCCACTCTGCATGGTTGAGACTCTGTCTTTGCCCTGCTGGGCCTCCACCTTTTTTACTCAAAACATTGACACTTGGTGTCCAAGACCCATGGCCCCCTGCTGTGGTGACTGCTGTCAGGGAGGTGGTCATCTACCCGGGCTGACCGGGTGCCCAGATTCCCCTCCAGGACCCCTTCCCCTCCCAAGGAGTGATGAGATCGTTCACCCTGACCGGCTCAGGGGGCAACATGGCCACACAGCGGTGTGCAGGGTGGGATGAGCTTGGATGGCTGGGGTTTCTGATCCTCTCTCTGCTCCCCTGCTAATGTTGAAGGCTTCCCTAGTAGGCAAGGAGAACGACACTATCTTGTGGTCTTAAGCACTGTATTGTTCCTTCAACCTGGATCTCACCTCATTTACAAGAAAAATGTAGCACAGAACCGGGAAATGGCAGTCACAGAGGAGTTAGACAGGTTTGTGGATCAGACATCGGTGAATCTGGTTTTATTCATGCTGAGTTTGCAGGGCAGTGAGGTGGCCAAGTCGCAGCCCACTACAAGCTGGAAGCAAATGACAGGGATAACAGGTGATTGCTCCCCAAACAGGAATATTATGTGGCTGCCAGTTAAAAACTAATGGAGAGGGGCCGGGGATGCATCTCAGGGGCACAGCTCCTGCCTGGCAAGGGAAAGGTCCCGAGCTCAATTCCTGGTACAACAGAAGCAGAATAAAAATCTAACAGAGAAAAATGATCATAAAGCCAGAAGTGTATGTTTCCCATCACCGTGCTGGAAATACAGCAAGGAAGTGAGGGAAGGTAGAGAGGTGAGACCAAAGCAGGGCTCTGGGCTCACTGGAAGCCTCTGCCTACAGTGATGCCACAGGGATGTCAGTGACAACATCCACATGGCCCGGAGAGAAACAGGGAAACAAGCCCTGACATTCAGTGTGCTCTTCTATGTCCGCTGCCTGCAAGGGTCCCAGGAAGCTCCTGGTCCGTGGAGTCCATTCTCCTAGGCTCCCTAAGTCATGGCTTCTGTGTCGGAGCCAGAAAGTGTGCAGGAAGCTTGCCGTCAGTCCAGAGGCTTGGAGGTATCTTGCCCCACCCCCCTCATGGTTCACACATCACAAAAAGAAGCAGCAAGAAGCAGGGGTGGCCTGTTTCAGCATCAGCCTTGAGAGACCTTTAACTGTCAGGTATAAAGAGGTCCAGGTGCCTCTTCGAGATACAAGGTGTGCTCCATTGTCCCTGCCTCCCAGTCCTGGCATTGTGGTTCCCAGCTGGCGAAGGACAATGATTCCACCACCATCTTTGTCCCTTAGAGCACAGTTTCAAGCTGCGATCACCACAATGGGCCATTTTCTTACAATTGCAACCAGACCTTGAAGTCTGGAACTTCGGGCAATATTTGTATCCACAATGTCAAATTTCCCTTCAGAGAAAAGAAAATGATCTATATTATTAGGTTGCTGGGATATGGAACCCATAGCCATGATCATTCAAGATTTATTATCAGGTGGATTGCTCCACCTAAGATTCACTGTTACTTTACACTAGGCAAACAGCACTACTTTCAACCAGGTGGGTGTTCATTCATGTAACTACTAAAACAGTTGCCACGTTCCTCTGCTGTTTCACTCAGTACCTTGAAGCAAAAACTAAATACAGCAAGAAAAAGGTACAAATGTTACTGGTCACATTGAAAACAATGCTCTTTAGAGCGATGGCTATATCAAGCAGTAGATTTGGATGTGACTATTGTGTGGTAGAAATTAATAGAGTTTTGGCAGTCTTTAGTGTGGAGAAACAAAAATTGGAGCTCAGGGCTTGCTAAGAAGAGGAACCCTAAGAATAATCCAGGTGCTCCCTGTACCTTTGAAGTGGGAAGGAGCCTTACAAAGATTTCTAGCCTGCAGGTGTGGTGGTACTTACATTGGAGGCTGAGGCAGGAGTATTGCCAAGAGTTCAAGGCCAGGCTGGACTCGCAGCAAGTTCAAGGCCAACCAACCTACATAATAAGAGACTGTCTCAAAAGGCCATGAATAAAGGAAAATCTACTCTGCATCATACGGAGTAAAAAGAATGTTACAGAAAAATGAAAAAGAGAAAAATGTAACATTGGAAATTCAGAAAACAATGAGAGAAAAATAGCTAGAAACAAGATTTCAAAAATATTGACAATTTTCCAAGTCCACTGAAAGATATCAAGCCATAGACTTAGGAAGTTCACCTAGCCTTATCAGAGTAAAATTGCTGGAAGCTTAAAAAAAAAAAAAAGATAAATTTTTGATCTACTATCAATAAAAAACAGATCATGAGTCAAACAAATCCACAAAATTTTATAGCTAGCATTACACTAGATGAAATATTGAGTGCTTTCTCTTGAGTTGGGGCATGTTACAGCGCTCACCATCACCACTTCTGTTCAATTTTGAATGAAGATTCTAGCTAAAATTGAATATTTAAAAAAGATACAGTACTGAAAAGGAAGAAATAAAATGATCTTTTCTTGCAGACAACTTGATTATATGTTTAAAAGAATAATCAGTCATATGACTATAGCTAGTAAATAAACCTAGCAACATTTCAGTTTGAAAGACTAGTATATAAAAAGTTGTACTTTATAATTTCCCCAATAAAAATCAGAAAATGAAAATTTTAACCTGTAACATTTACAGAAATTCAGAACTGCCAAATATCTATGAATAAATCCACTAAAACACATATAATACCAATACACAGAAAGTTAATAAAATATTATTGAGAGAAAGTAAAGGTGATCTGAATACATCCATGTTTATAGATTAAAACATTCAGTATTGTAGAGGTATCAGCTAGTCCAATGTGATCCTATTATGTTGATCTAATAATAGGATCACAAAAGTAATCTACAGAATATGGAAGTGTGTGTGTGTGTGTGTGTGTGTGTGTGTGTAAATTTATGTAGAATTGCAAAGAGACAAGATCACCATCTTAGGGGAAAATAGCAGTGCTGAAAAACTTAAACTATAGATGAACTATAAGAATTAAAATAATACAGGATTATTGCTGTCAAAACAAGTAGACTAAATAAAGAAAAAAAAAAACATGTAGACCAAATGACAGAAATCTGGGTCAGATTCACATATAGACAGTTCCTTGTCAAGTTACTTTTCTTTTTTTTTTTTAGTATTTTAGGAAAGGGTCTACAGGGTATTCAGGGTTTCACCACTAGACTGGACTTGTAGTGATCAGCCTGTTTACAGCCTCCCAAGAGCTGGGATTACAGGCACGCGCCACCATGCCCAGTCTCAATTATTGTCTCAGCATGCCCTAGGGGCAGGGCCAGCACAGCAGGCCTGGGGATCTCCCAGCCCTGCTCCTATTTGTAGGAACTTTAATCTGCTGAGCTATTTGGCTGGCCCAAAGTTACTGTCTTTAGACCTTAGTTTCTTACCCATAAATAGACTTCATCATAGTGCATGCCACATAAGTTCGAGTACTATGTGTCTCAAGTATCTTGTATTTGGCTGAAGGCGCCACCGTTCTGCTAGCTATTTCGTATCTTCAGCCCTCCCATATACTGGCTTGCATGGCATTTGCACCCTGCCTTCTCTTCCATACATTATCTCCCAGGTGACATTACCTTAAGATTTCCATACTTTAAAACATGACACCTGGCTAGCACAATGTTGTACTCAAGAGGTCTGAGTTCACATTCTGCCTCTTCAACTCGAATGGCTTTAGGTAAGATTATTTACCCCAAGTTTCATCTCTAACAAGATGGCGGTGTTGAGGATTAAATCAGATAAAGGAAGTAAAATTCCAACAAAGTTTTCATCAAGAGAAAAGTTGGATGTTGTTGTCATTGCCTAAGCTCATATCCCCAGGAAGCTCACCTCCCAGTCTTTCCTTTCAAACCCTCAAATGCTCTGTTTACCATTGTTCTTGTCATTGGTAAATTAAATGACATACTCTGGTAATCAGTCTTCCCAAGTTGGTTTGTAGTTGGGCAGATACCAGTACAGCTGCCCAGAACCCTGCACAGCATGTCCTGGAATTCTATAAAGAAGCCCTTGACCAAAGTGCTTTCTCCAAAGCTGGCTATTCTCTTGTGTGCTGTTCTCACATCTGAAAAAATCTCCTGGGCTCTCTTTCTGGGGATAAGGAGAAAGACGTGGTGCCCGCTCACCCCTCTGAGTCTTGCCTGTCCTGCCTGGTATCATAGAAATGTGTTCCCTGCCATTGGGATGGTGAGCTGCCTACTGCCCTGTGAGGGACTAGCAGTCTCCAAGGGTGTTCTTCCCTGAGGATAACTTTGTTTTGAATGCCAGGTAAGGAAGAGTTGGCCTCTTTGGCTTCCTCTTCCTCTATTCACACGGCTTCTACTCATGTCAGGTAGAAGTCCAGAATTCCTGGAAGTCTAACCTTTAATTAAAAAGTGTCCATTGTTGGTGCATTAGTCATTTTCAGTTACTATAACAAAGTATCTGAGACTAGAAATATAAAGAATATAGTTTACTTGGCTCACAGTTTTGGAAGCTGAAAGTCCAAGCTGTATGGTGCCAGCCATGGCCAGTGCTCGCTGGCTACATCCCTCCATGGTAGGCGCCATCATGGCAGGACATGTGTAAGAGGGAGAGCTCACAAGGCATGAGGGAAACCAGAGTGTGGCAGGGGGGTCAGACTTGCTCCTGTACAACCACTCTTGGGAGAACCAGTGAAGGTTCCATGAGAACTTCATCACTTCCTTCAGAGAGCAGTGCCCTGCGTGAATTAGGTCCCGCCTCTTAAAGGCTTTACCAGCTCCTAGGGTCACCACACTGAGGACTACACTTCCAACACAGGAACCCTTGGGGAACCCTCCCAAAGTGTACCAGAGCATGGCAGTTAGTTCAGTGTAGGAAGGTTTTCTGGACTGGAAGGTGTCCAGGTCATAAGAAACCTGTCAAGATGGCCCCAACAGATTTCTCCCCTTGCTCTGAAATCCTCAAGCACTGGTCACCCCATCAGCATGTCTAGTCCTCTTCTACAGTATCTGGTTTAGACCCGTGTCTTTCTTCCAGGGTCATTGTCATGGGAGCAGTATTCTTGCTCCTTGCTTCCAGATGTGCTTGTTATTTGGTCCTGTAGGTTGGCCAGACTTCCTGGAACAACTCTGATAGTGCTCAGCTGGGAAGGCTCCTCCCAATAAGTTCTGTGGTGGCCCTCAACCCAGATTGTGTAAGAGCCCTGCTCCCCACTCCTGGGGCCATTTCATCTCCTCAGCTCCTTGGCTGACCCGCAGCAGAAAGAGCCAGAGTGCTGGCATGCTTTCTGAGCAACACAGGGAATGTGGGTGGAGTCCCTCCAATCGGGAACAGCAAGCTGAACTGCCAAAAGAAATTTTATCATCCTAATAAAATGAAGCACATGATTTGCATTCCAGGTCCTTCAACTATTCTATGGGAACTCGGGCGCTTTCCCATGACAGTATTTTTATCCCTGATGGGGGAACAGAAAGTGAGCAGACAGTTCAAGCAATGTCACAGGACAACATCCTGGGCAAAGTCAAAACTCTTCAGGTAAGAGAGCCGGAGACTGGAAGATCAGAACCAGAGGATGGGCCCTGCTGTGGACAAAGCGGAGCAGTCCCCCAGCTTGTCCTTGGTTGGTGAAGGGGGAGGTCCAGGGGTCACTCCAGGTGAGAGACTCTGCTGCCCTGAACCTCACTCCGACCTCTGGAAACCCCTGGCGAGGTGCCTCCTCACACTGTACCACCTGCATGGCACGTCCTCTTCTTTCCCTTCCAGTGGTTCCCTCCTCTCCGGCTGGACTCGAGAACAGTGTGTAGGGGAAACTGAGGGTTTGGGTGGAAGAAAGAGTTCCTGACCATTAAGTCAATCTGTATACCCTATGGCCAGAGGCTGCTACCACCGACTGCACTGCATACATCCTTGTCAAATCCCTGTCACTGCACAGGAACTGGTGACACTCTTCTGCTGTGTTTATAGATCTGGCTCCCCAGCCACCATGTCTCAGAAGACACCAGAACTCCCTCCTGTGCATGCTGCAGGGTGGCCAGCTTTCCTAACTCATATTGACTCAGGGGGTGACTCCCTGGCAATGCAAATACAATAAAATAATTCTTAGCCAAATGTGACTGAAATACCAGGGACTTCAGGAAAAACAAGGAAAGCAAAGAGACTCGGGTCTGTCTATGTATGTCCGCCTCTTTCCTAGGAAGAATTCCCTCCCCCAGGAGCAATGCCTAAGCAGGCAGTGCTCTCAGATGGGATGCATGGTGGCTGCCCAGATTTTGAACAGAGGGCTCAGGGGTGCTGACTCCCATCTGTAATGGATGAGTGAGTGAGAATAAGAGAACAGCTGGCCTGAGTAGTATTAGGCGATGAGACTTTGCCCTCAAAATTGTCTGTTTTCCCGAAACCTTCTTATTGCTACATGGGCTGTGTACTCTGTAACCTGTACTTGGCCACATGTCCACAAGTGCTGAGCGGAAGGCAGCAGGTAGGGAAGTAGCCAGCAGCCTGGAGCCGAGCCCAAGCTGGCCTGCAGCTGCACTCAGGCGCCAAGGACAGAATCCCTCGGAGGCAGCCAAGGCCGGTCCTTCAGATCCCAGCGCTGGCTGACCAGGTGGGCGCCCTCAGCTATAGCTGACCGAGCCCTCACATGGTTCCTAGACTTGGAAGAAAAAAAAAAAGCTTTCACTGCTCAGAGTTTGCAGATAGGTAGGGGAGACTTCCCCTACCTCTCCCCTCGAGTCTGCTCAGTCCTTGAACATTGTTCTTGATAGGTCTCGAACCCCAACTCAGCATATCCCTTTCTAAGAGGGGATTCACATGAAGAATTCTACCCATTTACAATCTAGAAATTCTTTAAAAAGTGGAGAGGTGCCTATTTTCTTAAATGATGTCTTTTGTGTAACATTATACCACATGCTGCTATCACCCCAAGAGGTGGATTTGGGGTTGTTTTAAAAAATGCATGCAGTATTGAAAAGATAGAAATTAGATTTAAAATACACTTATGATTTCTGCTACTAATAAGATGCTATTTTATATAATCTGATCTCCTAAATAAAACGTAAAATGACCAACTTCCCTAAAGCGACAATTCTATTAATCCAAGAAGAAAAACGTAAGTAAAGCAGAAGAATTATTTCATTTGAGTGCTTGACTATTTGGTTTGATAGTATCTATTTATTCCAAGTCGACCTAATTTTATCTTTGCTGCATGAATTCCCAAGCTTCCTTTCAGCTGTGTAATGATATTTTGAGAAAAAATAAATAAATAAATGTTTTGCTCTTCAAGGAGGGAAATGGGGGCCATGATCTTAGAAAATGTAATTTTGGAGTTCCCTAAGGTATAACTCTGTCATCCCCAAAAGACTGTGCTTTATTTTTCAGTCGACTAAGCAGTATGTTCCTGGTAAGTTGGGGCGCTGATAGTAACTTTATTAACTTGCATGAATGCTTGGCACTTTTTTCATGACGTTATGCTGGTGTTGATGCTTAGTAAGCAGCACAAGAGACTGCCCCTTCGTAGATTCTGGCATGGAACGGTAGAGTTCAGCTGTGTCAGAGGCATGTTACGTTGTTATGTCTGGAATTGTCTTTGTGTATTTGTGTACGTCCATTTTTCAGAAGGAAAGTATTAGATAACACCTATTTGACAGTAAATGTCCCAGAATCAGATTATCCACCATTGTTAACACAGTCTTTTGGAATGAAATTCTACTAGAATGCTGTGAAAAAGAAAAAAATGACTTTTTTCTGTGGCTTAGGGAGCTGCCCAGCCCTTGGAGCAGTCAGAAGTCCGAGAAAGGCGTCTGTAGTAATGCATTTGAAAGGGTTGCCATCTAGTGTCCACGTATTGTCATCGCACCTAGAACCGGTATAACCATGCACCTGCAGCTAAGCTTTCCACCAAGTACAGAATGACTAAGGATAGCATACATCAGCCTGCTCTTTCCTCAATAAAGTCACTCGGCCACATACCAAAATATCTGTGGCAAGTGATTAAATTTTTTAAAAGAAAAAGTGCATATTTTTCTGAGTGCATGTTGAGAGCATTTTAATGAGCAGGGCAGCAATTGCAAAGAACGCACTAGTGGTGCACTTCTGGAGGATTCTGTGCTCGAGAGTCAATTGCTTTGTGGCCAGTGCAGTGAATAGCATTGGAGTGAGTGAGAGAATGCAGTGAAATGAAAAGCGGCATCGTGGCCTCCAGGGAGGTCCTTTAACCTCGCTGACACTCATTTTCCAGCGCAATCAATGCGGATGAGGTGAGGGAAGCAGTCGTAAGGCCCCTCCAGTGCCTGCGATCTGGACGGGAGCAGGATGGCTGTAGCGCTTTGCACATCACTGCGTTGGGACAACCATGACCTTGACCCTACCGGCAGCTTCCCAGAAACACCGCAGGGAGGGAGCCTGGTCACTGAGATCAGACCAGGCTGTGAGGCACATACCGGCTTATGAGCACATGCAGGGGCAGCACAGTCTAAACCTCAGTTGGCTATTAGGGTTTTCCCACACTTCTGCTGGGGGCAATGTTTAGTTTCATTGTACCACACATACTGGGGATAACAGGGAAATCTCCATTCCTAGCTGAGCGGAATTTATCTAATAATACAAAAATCCTACATATGAGGGTTTTGATATCTAATGTTTGGTTTTTCTTTTTTAGACCTCACTTTCATAGGGAGACTATCTAGTTTGCTCAGGAAAACAGCAACTTTATTTTTCCTCTGCATTGCTCCTATAGACATGGTTTGAAGAAGTCTGTGAAAAAAAATCTGGGGGATTCTAGGCCCTGGCAAGAAGGGAGCTGTGGAGTGTGATGTGCCTGGCATTTCCACACCATAGACACAAGCCTCATAAATATGGATGTGCATTCCTGTAACGTCGCTCCCCGGCATTCCACATCACAGAAAAATGGCCCAATTTGAATGAATAAAATATAGCTTCTTTTAGTCGACATTCCAGTTCCAACAGTAACTCCATTCACAGCCCCCAGCAAAATAGACTAGCAGCACGGGCATAAGACATCTCTCTCGCCTGTGGTTACAATCCCTGTGTATGAAGACAGCTTGTAGGTATTTTTTCTAAGGGGGAGAGAGTGGTGTTTTACCTCTCTGGACTCAAGAACCACCTTATCCTATCAGTCCTGTTTTCAGTGGCTGCTCACTTAGATCATAGCTTCTGTCATGACAGCACCTGACTGGAGGCAAATTGAAGTACCAGCACATGTCCACGTAACCAATTCATGTGACATTTGAGATCATCAGATGGTTTTGAGCAGTCACCTTTTGGTTGTCATTACATCTCACAAAATGTCACAACAGCCTGACCTCACTGAGGCAGCCACAGGGAGGCATCTGCAGACAGTGCAGGAAGAGTGTGTGGGCGTGAGGCCTCATCCATGGGTACCAGAGGAATACTGGGCCAGGGCCGACGGCCTGTGCCTGACAGCTGCGGGCCGTGAGTCCAAGCATAGGCCTGTGTGGACACAGCCTCCCCAGCTCCCAGCCTCAGCATCGTCCCATCATCCTCTGTGCCTCTGCTAAGCTTTCTAGCCACCAGCTGCATCTCTTTCTCTGGGGAGGTTTCAGATCAGCGGTGTACAGAGATCCACATAGCACTGTGAAAGGAACAGCAGTGTGGTTCTTTTGTCAGGGTGAGCCTATCTGGGAGGTACATTAAGCCTTTCAAGTCACACTGCCTTGTTTCCTCCCTTTGACCCCCTGGACCCGCAGCAGTGCCAGGGGCACCTGGACCTTGAACTCTTCCTGGCTCCTCTTCCCTCGTGGCCTCTGTCCTTGGCACCTGCCTCTTACTCTACCGCATTAGCTCTCTCCCTCACTGTCCCATGACCCACGTTGTTCTTTTCTTATTCTTTTTATTTCCACTTGAGGCCACAGTCATCACCCTGTCTGGACTTTATTGCAGTCTAGACTGTGATTACATCTTGCTACACTTGCTTTGTCTCTTAAGAATCACCACAGACCAACATCAGTATTCCAAAAAGGGCCCGACGAAGTAGAATAGTAGCATATTCATTATTTTTTTTCCAATAGTGACAAAAGTCCTCATTTAATGGCATTAGAGGGTTAGGCCAAGAAATGCATTACAGAATTATCCTTTCCCTTGTGGGCACAAGAAATACCTTCATCTTAATTAGTCAATGGCCAGATCATGGCTAAAAGAAGGAATAGGCTCCAACATTTTATACCACAGTGGGATCACCATGCTTGACAATAATTTATTGTTAGAAAAGAGAACTTTGAATATTCCCAGCATGATAAAGTGATGACCGATTGAGGTGACGGATATACCAGTCACCCTGACTTGATCATCATGCACTGTGTGTGTACATGTATGGAAATACCACAGCATATTCCACAGATATGAACAATTATTTTGTATTAATTTAAAAACACCCTGATCTCAGGCACTCAGGAGCACTGAGAACCCACCAAAACAAGTGTCCCTGGTGGACGGGACTAGCGCAGTTTCCGGCTCTTGGCCAGCACCCAGGGAAGGCTGGCCCCAGGGGACACAGGAAGTTTCCCCACATCTTGGGCCCAGGTTCCCACCCCATCTCCGAGGGCAGCAAAGCAAGACGGGCCTGTGGCTTTGTAATTCTATGTCATCTCGTCTAACTCCTTGGCTGTCCTAACTGTGCCTGCTTATTGACCTGTGTAGACTAGGTACTAACGCTGCTTCCTGCTAGACTCGTTTTGGGAGACACCCTTCTTCACCTTCTGCTCCCTGCAACCCTCTCAGGCTGCTGAAGCTGCCCTTCCCTCCCTGGCTGAATTTCTCTCAGGCTTTGGATATACAGCTTTCCAGGGCCCAGGAGCCCTGCTCAGGCTGGATCCAGCAGGAGGATTCAAAGCCTTGCCTTGCTGCGCTCCTGACTTGGCATGCGGGGTCGGAAGGGTTCAGGGTGGGCAGGTTCATGCACCTCTGTCAATGTCTGCAGTTTGCTGCTCCCCAGGCTGTGCTGGGGGAAGCTGGGCGCAAGAGGGTGGGAGATGGGGCATTTGGCCCAGGGGATTCTTCAGTCAGGGAACTTCAGACAGCTATTCAAGCTGCTGTACCATCGCTTTCTATAATCACTGAGCAAGAATGAAGTATCATGTCAGAGCTATGGGAGCCGGTGAAGTGCACGTTAAATGACCTTGAATGTGACTTTCGGGGTCCGGGTCCACATTCCTTTGTGGTCAGTCACCTCTCCACTGCACTTCTGAGATTTTTTGCAAAGTGAGAGGTTGGAGTGATTGATGAGTCCTGTTCAGCTCCATAGGATTAAATACTAGCCAGATTAAAGACAAGTATCATACATCTCTTTTTGAGACATATGCAAACAGTGAAACCTCAGTGAAGCACCCTTCTAAAGCTGTGGTTTTTGGGTGGGAATAGCCCCCACAAGGGGATACTGGGCAGTATCTGGAGATATATATATCAGTTCTTTTCTAATCTGCCCCTTATGTACTTCCCAATATGATGTGCTGTCCTAGTACTGCCCCATGTCTTGGTCCTTTCCCCTTTTCTTTTCTAGGTATGAATAATAATAAGCCCATCCTGGTCCTTTGCTGTCCCAGTTCCTCCAGGCCCACAGTGTGTGCTTGCAGTGGAGGCGGAGGAGACTAAGCTGTTCCCACCCCTGAGTGGCTTCAGCACTAACTCACAGGCCCCTCGGCCCTTCTGTAGCTTGATGCCATGACAGAGCAGGAGGCCTGGACCCAGGACCGTGAACCAGGCTCTGGGGGACGGCTCAGCAGTGTCCCTGAAAACGGCTGCAGGATGCCTGCCCTGAGAATATTGATTTCTGCAGTTCCTACATTTTCTACATCTGCATGCCATATAACCCTTATGCTTGTAACAGACTTCTTTAAATTTATAGATAAAAAGTCAAAAACACATATTCTAGTCTTTGGTTCAGAAAGATAATCCCACCAGAAAAATCTGGGCCTTTCCCCAAGAGGTGGCTGGAGGAAAAGCTCCTGGTTTGAAGTGGGGAAGGGAAGAGGCCTGCGATGAATGAGCGCACTGGGGGAGCGAGTGTGCGTGGGCCCACGAGGCGGAGTGGCTAGACAGTGGTGGCCGTGCTGAGCCCGTGGCTCGGTGCCTCCTAGATATGCTGGGAAACCGCACTGTGGCTTTGGAGATCGCTTCACTGCTTCAGAAACGTCATTCTTTTGTTTCTCTCCAGCGACAGCTGGGCAAGAATATCAAGTTTGGGCAGAGGCCACTCAATGTCATTCCCATGAAGAAGGCAGGCAGTGGAGACGCTAGCTCCGAAGAGGACTTGTTCCTGACCAGTCCCATGGAAATTGTGACCCAGCAGGACATCGTCCAATCAGACACTGAGAACAAAGTAAGCCCCCAGCGGGGGAAAATGGTATTGCTCGAAGCAGGGAGGGATGAGGCATCTGATGGCACTGGGGTCTCAGTGGACTGACTAGTGCGGGCAGCTTTACCGGTGAGTGGCTCAGGGCTGGAGGGCACTTCCTGGGAAGATGCCGCTTCCTGGGGCCGATGAGAAGGGAGTGGAGGAGGGCACAGCTGTTCTGCCCCGCGTCCATCGTATGCCCTCAGCTCTCAGGTCATATTGTGGGGAGCCCTCCCTGACCTCACCCCTGAGCATGTCGTGTCCTCCGGGCCTTTGCTGTGCGTCTTTCCCACTCCTTACACACCAGCCCTGCTCGCATCTGCTTCCCTGTGTGTGTGTCCTCCCGACTTGCCCGCTGCAAACTGCACCCCCACATCTGTGTCTCCCCGCAACTTACACAGTACTCATGTAATAGCTCTGAGAGATTACATGTCACACTGGACTAACTGAAAGGAAAATGAGAGGAAAAAAAAATCGGCAGGGCTCAGGGAGGCGGAACACCGCAGATGGCTAGCTCGGAGTCCCCGAGCGTGAAAGAAGGTCATAGTCACGCCATGGTGTCAAAATTCAGCCTGGAGGGTCAGGGAGATGGCTCAGTGGAATAAGCGCTTCCCTGGCAAGCACGTGGGCCTGAGTTCAATCCCCCGTTCCGCAAAAAAAAAAAAAAAAAAAAAAAAAAAACACCTTGTTGACACTGGAGCAGAGACTGCGCTTTCTGAATTGAGTCCTTCCGCACAGAAGAGAAGGCTCCACGTGCCTGCTGGAAAAGGAGCAGAAGTTCCTTTGCCACTGGCGAGAGTCAGGCTTCTAGAGGTGGAGGATGGGGCTTCAGATATTTTGAAAGAAGAAAAATACATTTTCTCAGTTCTGCCTCTTAAGGTGCCTACAATCAGGGTGGTTGGTATTAAAATGGAGAAAAGCATGCTGGTCATCATGGGAGTATTAAGAAACATAAGTGATTTGCAGAGGAAAATGCAGGAGGGAAGGGGAGAAGGGTGCTCCACCCTGCTGCCCACTGCTGCTTGGCCGGCCTAGTGCCCCTGTGCCCACACACACCAGCACCCTCTGAGTAGGGAGCGAAGCAGGGACAAGACCCATTCTCCATGATTGGTCTAAAACTGCTCTTCCGAGCCTCTTCGATGCCAGACAACAAGCAAGGGCAGAAGCAGTAACTCAACCCTGTGAGTTCTGCAGAGTGGGCCCTGCAGCCTTGTGGGGGTGCACAGAGGCTATCGGTGTAGCAGACCTTGACTCAGATGTGGGTGTCAGGAGACGAGATGAACGCAGGGGCCGCCTCATGCAGTTTGCTTCCTAATGAATGGCCAGCAAGTAGAGAAATGAGAGCCAGAAAAATGCTGGCTGCACAGAAAATAAAATAAGGTGCAAGTAACAGGGAGGATGACGTCTCTAGGTATGTGGTGGAGAGCAGAGCTGGCATAGCAGGTGGAAAAATGGTCTAGGTGGATAATGAGCCAGGGCAGAGGTCCCAAAGCAGACCTGGAGCAGGCAGTGTGGCCCGATGGGGAGGCAGGTGCCAAGGCAGATGTACCATGGGGAAAGGGGGAATCTGTGGGAATTCTGTTCTGCGGCAATGGGATGCCTCTGAGGATTTCTAGCAGGGCTGTGTCATAATCTGATCAGTGTTTTCTAAGTGTAGTGCAGAGAATGGTCAGGCAGGGCCATCTCAGGAAGAGAAGATCTTTTGTAAAAGTGGTGACAGGAGCTGACAGGTAGAGAACCATCGGGAAGTGGGGTGCCCAGCTGGGGTGGGCTAGGATGAGTCTCTAGTCTTCTCTTCATCCTGCTGCCTGTGCTTTTGCTCCTTCCATGCTCCCCTCCGAGCCCAGCTCTTTATCTGTGGCACTATGAGGGCCTTTTTTCTCTCAACCCTTGTACTGAAGGGAGGGTTCTGGCCATGAAGGGGTGAAGTTGCCAGCCACGCCAGAGCACCAGGGCTAGAGCCATGCGTGTAGAGCACAGCCCTACTCCCTGGGTTGGTGGTGAATGAGCAGCCCTTCTGCTTCTTTCAGGCTGTGGAGAGAAGCCAGGCCTGATATGGGGAGCCCCCCAGGTAGGAATCGCATTGACCTGGGGAAGAGAACTGCAGCCCCTCCGTTCCTTAGCTAGTCACCTCCCCAGGATCCCCACCTCAGCTATTAGGGCCAGACTCACCCATGCATGAAGGAAGGACAGCCTCGGCCAGGCACAGCTGGTGCCTGATACTTGCCCAGAACTTCCTGTTCCAGTGTTTGACTTGAGTGCCTCCTCTGTTGTTCCAGTCCAGTGATACGCCAAGTTCTCCAAGTCCTCTGAATCTGCCCGGAGCCGGAAGTGAGATGGAAGAGAAGGTAATAGGATTTGAACTTTATTTCCTTTCTTTACCTTCCAACCTTTTTTTTAACCTGCCATTTGATTTTTCATTCATAAATGTTACCTTTATATATTAGTTTAAATCCCTTCAACATGCCAGCCAATAATTGAGGTTAGAGTATCTGTTTCCTTGGCAACACAGCTGTTCAAACTGAACCCTGCTCTGCAAAAATGCTCAGGATACCTGAGGGTCTTAGAAGTTGGTAGCCTTCCTGAATGTATCATGTTCCTCAACTCAGTATTAATCCATGGAGAAGTATGTCCTAGAATAATTGAACGTACTCGGGTCTTTAAGGAAGAACCCTCTAACAGAGATGCAAGAAGCAAACACATAATCAAAAAACCTCAGCCATAGTGTCTCTGTCTGTCTGTCCATCTGTCTGTCTCTCTGTCTGTGTCTCTCTCTGTCTCTCTGTCTCTGTCTCTCTCTTTGTCTCTGTCTCTCTGTCTCTATACACACACACACACACACACACACTTCTCTGTGTGTGTGTGTGTGTGTGTGTGTGTTAGCCACAGGGCTTGCTTTCTACAAAGCCTACCTGCCCTGCTTCTGCACAGAAGATCAAAGAGTAGACTAACCCCAAAAGCGAAATGAGTCAATACATAATAACTTCTGACATGCTCAGAAAAAATACTTCCAGCCTTTGGCCTCTAGCTTCATTTATTTATGGTTATCTTTACAATAGGTCTGAAATTCTGGTCTGTTGGGAAGAAACAAAGTAAACATTTCCTTCTATCCCCTAAGAAATGCAAGAGGAAAAGAAGTCAGGGACTTCTAAACCTTTTAACCCTGGGACTTTGTCTGCCTGAGTCTGGGGACTCTGGGCCGTCACCTGGGCGCTTTTCCAGAAGGGTGGTTTGTTCTGATAGGAACTCTTCACCTGCTCAGAGGACTGGCCTCCTCCCAGGGTCTGGCAGAAGAGACAGTGCACAGGTCTGGCCCCCATGACAGGGACAGCTTAGGGTTCCCTGTTAGGATAGCTAGAAACACGACAGGACACATTTAGCTCAGCATACTGTCTGCAATCTGTCACTGTCCCTGACTTCTTTCCCTCATGCATCTCTTAGGGGATAGAAATAAATGTTTACTTTGTCTCTTCCCAACAGACCAGAATTTCAGACCTATTCTAAAGACAACCATAAACAAATGAAGCTAGAGGCCAAAGGCTGGAAATTTTTTCTGAGCATGTCAGAAGTTACTATGTGCTGACCCGTTTCACTTTTGGGGTTAGTCCACTCTCTCATCTTCTGTGCAGAAGCAGGGCAGATAGGCTTTGTGGGAAGCAAGCCCTGTGGCTAACCTCTACACTTTCTGGTTGGACACTGTCAAATACGTGAGCTCCCATCCAGCCCTTGTGTGTGCAGAGCCTCAGGCATGAGTATCCGGGGCCGGGAGCACCCCCTGCACACTGGCCTTCTGCAGCCAGGAGCCGGACGCACCCATCTCAGTTCTCTGCAATGACAGGGCCAGCTTCCTGCTATCTAATCTGCCCGCCCTCTGGTGTAGTCTGTGCTGCTGTCACTCGGACCTTTCTAATGCGACCAGGCAGGCAGTCTGACGCTGTGGTTCCTTGATTATTGCAACTGCATCCAACAGTGCAGGCTGTTCCTGTTTCCCCTCTGAGGAACTGCACCTGACCCTGGTGTACATTTCTGCCACTGTTTTTCCACCCAGGCTCTTTCCTTTTGATCTTCATGGTATACTCAGTACCCTAAGACTTTGGAGCGATTGTGCCAAGACATCCTTGCGGATTGTAAATCTCATCTTCTAGGCTTAGGAGTTGTTGTCCTTTCATTCCTATAATAGGTACAGACTGAGCACTTACCAAGTGAGATCTGCTACTTGGGCATAAAAAGTACAGATGCCAAGATGACAAAGACACCTCCCCTACCTTGAAGGGACTTCTGTCCTGGGTAGGAGTTGAGTGTATACACGGTGTCAGAGAGTCAGATTTCCTAACATAGAAATGACCTCATCTCAGGGTCGGCAACTACTTATTATTTTAGGCTGTGCGACCTGGGGCCTTGGTGACTACTGAATCAGGCTCACTTCCCCACACCCACAAGCCTGCGGGTGTGGACTCCACTCTAGCACTACCGTCCTGGGCTGCCCTGCAGGTTTTCCTGACCAAACTGACTTTACATCTTAATCTGCATCACAGGCTGCGCCAGTCAAACCATCCCGGCCAAAAAGGCACCTGTCTTCTGCTGGCACCATCGAAAGTGTCAATCTCGATGCCATTCCCCTGGCCATCGCCCGCTTGGACAACAGTGCTGCGAAGCACAAACTGTCGGTTAAGCCAAAAAACCAGAGGGTGTCAAAGAAGCACAGGCGACTTGCCCAGGTGAGTAGACTCTCCTGGCTGGCCGGGCAAATGCCCTTGCTTGTTAGGCGCTAATTCTGCCCAGTAGAAGATGATACGTGGAGCTGTGGAGGGACCAAGGTCTCTCCCCATTGTGAACCTGAGGTCTGTTTAACCTTCTGCTGCCCTTGCTGGGGGGCTGTGGAGGGCTGCACATGCTTTATGTTCGCTTGCAGCAGAACAGCCAGCCAGCTCTTCCCTGCTGTAGCTTAGCCACAATGCCTTCATTCTCTCTAGAATGGACTTCTTAATGATGTGCCATTCGTGCTGTTGCTATTGTTCATTCATATTAAGAGAAAGGAACCAGGTGCGGTGGTGCATGCCTGTAATCCCAGCACTTGGGAGGCAGAGATAGGAGGATCGCTTCAAGCTCAAGGCCAGCCAGCCTAGTGGCTACATACTGAGTTCAACACCCTCTTGAATTGTGTATTGAGGCCTTGTCTCCAAAAGAAAAGACAAGATGGGGAAAAGAAGGAATTAAGCGATAACCAAGGGTCTAGAGAGGGTAAATCATAAAGATATCTTTAAAGATTTTTTTCTTCCAAGTTTGCTCTTGCTTAGTATGACTGATGCCCATTTCACATTTACAGTATTCCTTTTTTTTTTGTGGCTGGCTCAGCCCACCCTAGGGGCAGGGATGGCATAGCATAAGGTGCTGGGGATTGGACCATAGTCCCTGCACTTGCCTCAGCAGGCTCTTTAGTCTGCTAAGCTATCTTGCTGGCCCCAAGTATTCCTTTCTTATCTATAGGGATATATTCTGAGATTGTTAGTACCCACTAAGAATGTATGATACCTCATACATGAAACTGCTATGGATTATATTTCCTCCTATACATACATACTTTTTAATTCACAGACTAAGCACAGTAAAAGGCTAACAGCAGCACATAATAATAAACAGAAAAAAAGTATAGCAATAGGCTCAGTATGCACTACAAGTTATTATATGCATGAATTGCCAGGCGTAGTGGTGCATACCTGTAATCCCAGCACTCCAGAGGCTGAGGCAGGAGGATGAATGGGAGTTTGAGGGCAGTCTGGGCTACCCAGTGAGTTCAAGGCCAACTGGACTACATAACAAGACCCTGTCTAAAAATTTTTAAAAAAATGCATCAGTTATTTTTGTAGTTTTCCATTTAATATTTGGTTAATGGCTGGTAAGGCAAATTGAGAGGCCAAACTTCAGGTAAGAGGAGGCTGCTGTAGCTGTTCTTGGAAAACACCTGCCCCTTTGCAGTTAACAGTGCCAAATGAATTGTGAGGGTGCCACAAGGGCTGCCTGTGGGAAGAAAACAAAGGCTCACCTTTTCTCTTCTCTTGTTAGGATCAACCCTACGAGCCAGGGCTGGAGAGTCAGCCCTCCCTGGACCAGAACGGGCACCCAGGAGAAGACAAGCACATTTGGCATGAAGAGGAACCAGAGCTGCTGGATGCTGAGGAAGAGAAAAGACGCCAAGAAGACTACTGGCGAGAACTGGAGGCCAAGTGCAAACGGCAGAAAGCCGAAGCGGCCGAGAAAAGACGTCAAGAAGAGCAGAGGTTGCAGGCACTGGAGAGGAGGCTGTGGGAGGAAAATAGAAGGCAGGAGCTCTTGGAAGAGGAGGGTGAGGAAGAGGAGGAAGAGCAAGTACTGCTGGAGGCTGAAAAGGGGTCTCGGGAAGAAGGGCAGCAAAGGGGCCTGGAAGATCAGGGCTGCCACAAGCAGGAGCTGAGAGAGCTGGAGGAGCAGAGGCCTCTGCAGGAAGAGGCCGAGAGGCAGCAGCAGGAAGAGAAAAGGGGGTTGGAGGAACTCCGAAGACTGGAGCCACAGATGCTGGCAGAGGAGGAGGAGGAGGCCCAGAGGCTGCAGGAGGAGGCCCAGAGGCTGGAGGAAGAGGCCCAGAGGCTACAGGAGGAGACCCAGAGGCTGGAGGAACTGAGGCAGCAGGCGGAACTGGAGGCCCGCAGAAAGCATGAGCAAGAGGAAGAGGAGCGGCTGGAGGAGCTCAGACGGCAGCAGCAGGAGGAGGCCCAGCAAGGAGAGGAGCTGGAACAGCGTGAAGAGGGGACCACCGAGCAGGGGTGGCCAGGGGCGGCAGTGGAGGAGCCCCAGGCAGGGCCTAGCCTGTGGGAAGAAGGTAGGCAGCCACTAGAAGAGGACGGCTGGGGTCTACAGAGCCCATCTCAGAATGACTCAGTGGGGAAGCCAGAAGAGCAAGAAAACGTGGAACTCAGCAAGCAAGGAGAGCGCCAGGAAGAGCTGCAGAGCCAAGAGACCAGGCTAACTGGAGAGCAGCAGGGCACGAGGGGAGGCTGGTGCGGGGAAGAGCGACACGTTCTCGAGGACAAGAGAGAAGCAACTCACGGGGACATTCCCAGGCTTCAGGAAGCACCTGCGGGAGAAAAGCTAAAGAGTGAAGCAGCTGTCCCTGAAGACAGAAAGGTAGAGGAACTGCGGTGGCAGGAGGTGGAGGAGAGGCAGACCATGCCTCGGCCCTACACATTCCAGGTGTCCTCGGGAGGGCGCCAGATCCTTTTCCCCAAGGTCAACCTGAGCCCGGTCACGCCTGCTGCACAGGAGCCCAAGGCGCCGCGTGCGCTAAGCGTCCCGCACACCGCCATCCTGGTCACTGGGGCGCAACTATGCGGTCCGGCCGTCAACCTGCACCAGATCAAGGACACGGCGTGCATGTCGCTGCTGGGCCTGTCGGAGGAGAAGAGGCCAGTGGACGTCGCAGGCACCGCGGAACCCTGCGCAAGCGGCGCCAAGGCCAGGCCCCCGCAGGAGCCACCCGGCAGTGCGGCCGCCTTGGCCGAGTGGGCGTCGATCCGGTCTCGGATCCTGAAAAACGCGGAGAGTGATAAAGAACAGTCAAGGCCGGGGGATGAGCCGGTGCCCAGGGCGCGCACCGATGCCCGCGGGCACCTGCGCAGGACGCCGCCCGCCAACGCCAAGTTCTCCATCATGCCAGCCTGGCAGAAGTTCTCCGACGCCGGCCCCGAAAGCCCCAGACAGGGCCCGGAGGCCGACAGCATCCGCAAGAGACCCTCACCGGGGCCGGGTGAGGAGACAGCCCTGAGGCCAACGCCTGCCGCGCCTTCCGAGCCTCTCAGGACCCAGGAGAAGACCGAGGTGCGCCCAGAGCCCGCAGATGCCATCGGGGGCTGCAAATTTGCCAAAGATCTTCCATCCTTCCTCGTCCCGAGCCTTCCTCCCCCTCTGCCGAAAGTAGGGGCCCATGTTGAGCCCACGACCTCATCGGATGGGGAGAACGCAAGTGACATAGCCAAGCCAGACCCAGTGACGCAGGCAGGGGAGGAAAAATCTTCCCCTTTTGGAATAAAACTGAGAAGGACCAACTACTCCCTGCGTTTCCACTGTGACCAGCAGGCCGAACAGAAGAAGAAGAAGAGACACAGCAGCACGGGAGACGGCGCGGATGCACCCAGGGAGAAAGAAGCAGAAGGCACGGCCCCCAAGCCAGGCCCTGCACTCACCCAGGATAGAAAGCAGGTCCCAGCTCTCCGCAGGGACTCTACTGTAAGCCTTGCTGGCCCTCACCCTGCAGCAGCCCAGTCCAGCCCCCCACCAGCCAGCAGCCAGGCCCCAGCTGCAGAGCAGGATAAGACAGCAAGCAGAACGGCCCTTGTGCAGAAGCCAGCCCTGGCGCCCAAGCCTACTGGCCACACCCCACCATCCTCTCCTCTCACCAAGCTCAGCCGTCCCTACTTGGTAGAGCTACTGGCTCGGAGGGCTGGGAAGTCTGACTCAGAGCCCAGCCAACCACCCAAAGAGAGCCAGGAGAGCAGGGATCCCCAGCCCTCCACACCACCACCCCCAGAGGAAAGGAAGGGACCGAAGAGGGAGCAGGAGGAAGAGGTTCGGGAGAGGAAACCCGCTTCCCCACCTCTGACTGCCACCCAGCTGGAGAGACTTTCCCAGACTCCAGAGGCTGCCAGAAAAGGTAAGTACCTGTAAGACTGGATGCTCCTTCACTGCTGGAGCCACAGAGCTCCCAAAGAAGCTCAATGCCTCTTTGATAATTAGAAGCCAGTGTGTTCTTCTATCTGCTGCACCAAGTTGTCAGGCTAGGGGCTTCAGACATCGGCACAGGGTCTAGGGATCCTCTCGGTGGACAACCAGCTTTGACCATGCTCTGCTAACGCTGCCTCAGGTCCTTCCTACACCACCCGGCCAGCCTGCCACCATGCAGCACTCCTGGAAAGAAACTTCGGAGCAACCCTATGGTTGGCTGCCTCTGATGTTTCTTCTAATGAACATTTGAGGCAGGCAAGTGCTCACTAAATTGGCTTTTGTGCCCACTGAGAGCCATCATCTTACACCTTTTCTCTTCTGCTTTGCAGAAAGGAGGAAAGAAATAAGAGCTGTGACCTTATACCCACCAGAGAAATTCTCCCCTGAGGTTCTTAGAGAGGAGATCTTTGCATGATTGCCAATCACAACCCTGTCTCTACATCTGATGTTTTGTCATCATTGTTTCATTCTGCTGAATATTCTTTCACTAGAATTTTTAATCTCCTGTGTGTCTGTTTAAATCTGTTTCGTGGTTTCCATTATTTTCCTAAGCTCTTCTACTTTTTATCTGTATCTGCTCCAGAGTCAATAACCAAGTCTGTAGTTATCTCAGACATTATTTATGCTTTGATGGTTTTTCTAGAGGCTCCTTCCTCTGCTTTGATACTTCTGCTGTTACCACTTCAGAGAGTCCAGGTGGGAGGCTTTTGCTTTCTTCCACCTCATTCCCCCCTGGGTTTGTCTTTGGTGAGTTGGAAGTCAGGGGCTGCATCTAGCTTAAGCATCTTCTAATGTTTTTCTAGTTTAATTGTTCAGTTAGTCTTTGTACATTGCATATGACAAGTAGCTTATGGCTAATATTTAGGACCTGTAGGAAAAGACTACTTTTCAGAGATGTCTTCCAGGTGTAGATGGCTTTTGAGTCTTGAGTCTGCTACAAGATCCTACCTCTTTAATTTCTTGGGGATGAGAAGTTGTGCCTGCTTGGCCTTATCGCTGGTTGTTTGGCACTGGCCTATAGTCCTGTCTATGAGCCTTAGGTAACCTCATTCTTAGCATACCAGGAAGAAAAACTGACTAGAACAGTTGTGTCAACTTGGCTAAAGTAGTACAGTCAATAGTAATAGCAGCCTCAAACACAACCTAGGAAATGACAAACTGTGGTAACTATTAGCTTGCCATCTTTAGCCATATGAACTATGTTTGTGACTCTATAACAAAATATAAAACAAACCCGAACATTGTGTGCGGTAAATAAATCCTCAATATCACAATTTTTAACCCTCAAGAGGAAATTTAAAAGGGATTAGATGGGAAAAATAGAGAAATAGAAGAAGAGTAAGAGATTAGAAGCAAGGCTACAGGACACAGGAAGGTTATTCAAACCTTAGGAAGCTGGTGAAGAAGTAAAGGAAAGAGAAAGGGAAGAAATAGAAACAAGAACAGAACAAAAACACTAGAGACCATATTCACAGGCACATAATAACAACAACAGACAATGAAGAAAAAAGACAAAACAAAAGAAGAAAAGAAAAAAAGGGAAATAAGAAAAAAGTGTCAGGACTAGAGAGATAGCTCAGCTGCCTAAGTACCTGGCTGGCAACCTCAAGGACCTGGGTTCAATTCCTGGTACCGCATGCTGGGCCAGCTGCAGAAACCTGGGCCCACCTTACCAACCAGTGAAACCAGGAATGGTGGCACACACCTATAATCACAGGGTTGAGGAGGCTGAGAGGAGGATCACTAGGAGTCTGAGCTGTGTAGCGAGACCCTTTACCAAATGAATAAATAAATATGAGATTTTAAAAAATAATGTCCACTTCAAGATGTGTCTCTGCTGTCACTGACAAAGTAGGCAGATCCATGTTGATTAATCCAGCAAGCCAGCTGTAGCTTTATGCAGAGGTACTGGATAATCCTAGCAAGCTTGCACCTTTAATTCCACTGAAGCTCAAGTTGGTTTCTCGTCTGAGAGACTGGAACTTGGCTTTTCAGCCTGCAACCCTTCGTGTACCTTCTGCCGACTTGAACTCTGAATTTGGTTCTTTAACCAACTTGAGCTCAGCTGTTTTACCCTGACACAGGGAGCCACTAAATGGTGATAGCCCTCAGCTCTTGAGTTCTGAGTACAGTTGGTGCCACTCCCAAGATACCTACCAGCTAGTTCCCCTCTCCAACAGGACACCTGCACCCAAACAACTCACCAGCCACTGAAGTCCATGACATCCACTGTTCCATTCTACTGGTATAGTTCTCTTTGAAGGCTTCTGGGGTCACCAGTAGTCACTATGTGTCTGCGGGTACCAGCTGCCCCTCCCACATGATGAGGCAGAGCTCAGGGCGAAGCCAGTTCTTGCTGTCTCCTTCTATGTTGAGGTTTCTCACTTCGGTCTCCCTGTGAGCTTCAACTGTCACTTCAGATCCTTCCTGGGTCCTGGGACCCTCTTCCTTTTCCTCACATTGCCATATTCCAACATCTGTAAAGTAAATCTCAGAGATGCTGTTTGTCTGCTATTCACCATGCTGACTTATTCTGGATTCTGCTTTCAGAGAGGGGCTGGTTCTCTTTTAAGTATTTAGGGTTAGGATGATTGTTGCAGAGTAGAGTGGTTTACTGAGAAGTGCTGATTTGTTTACTTGCCCTTAGAAAAGAGTAGGATGCTTTTAGTGGTTGCTTGCCCACTTGCTTGTTTTCCTGGATAGCCTGGTTGATCCACAGCTTCCTATCAATTTCTTCCCAGTGCTTTCTGTTTATTCTGCTGGATTAGGGTCCAGTTTTAGTTTTGACATTAGCTTTCATGGTTATCTGCAGAATCCCTCTGTCAGTCTGGTCTGCTCTGTGGATCACTGGCCCTCTCCCCTAAGAAATAAAGCTCATGTCTGCTTCTTTCTCTTAGAGAGGGTCCTTTGATTATTTAAATTTTCACCCCCAAACTATCAATGCTTCTGTTTTCTTAACCAGTTTTCAGATTGGGGCTGGCAAGCCTCCACTACTTGACACAAAAAAAAAAAAAATTCTGAAAGCAGGGCCCCCTTTTGTGGTGACCACTGCTTTACATCGAGGTCTGCAGCGTAGGGCGTGGGCCATTGAGGGGCCATGTAGACCGAGCTCTGCAGGGCTCACTCTAAGCGCAGCTGGCGGGAGAAAAGCAGCAGTGAGATCTGCATAGACTTTTCAGCACTCGGAGCAGCTGATTCTGCAATTCCTACTTGTGATGCATGGAGAAGACAGGTAGTTAGGACCCTTCTGGCAGAGAAATACTGTTGGGGATAGTGACTGCGTCCCTATGAGCCCAACGGTCCCTTGTTCGCTTCCCTGGAATTTGAAGAGAGGAATTCGAATGGGCTCTAGTTCTCCTGTTGACTGAGCTTTAGCATGAGAAAGAAGAGTTTTAAAGCACAACTAAATAAATTTGTAATTAGGAATATTTAATTCCCCACCTGAAAAGCTTATGTGATCAACACAGCTTTTCTGTTTTACAAAACCTTGCCCGAAATGAGGGATTTTATTGTGTTTGGATAATTTCAGCCATTCTTTGAACTTCATCATTTATTTACATGAAGCATTTATTTATTCACTCATTCATTTTTCTGTACTGGAGGTCAGACCCAGAGCCTTGTATATGCTAGACAAGTGCCCTATCACCAAGTTACACCCTCCCTTTTTTCATTTTAGACAGTGTCTCACTAAGCTGCCCAGGCTGGCATTGAACTTGTGATCCTCCTGCTTCAGCCTCATGCACAGAGGATTACAGTCATGCACCACCGTGCCCAGCTGCAAAGTGCTTTTATTTCGTTAGCTCCTTTGATGCTCAGAACACTGGCGTAGGTAGGTAGGCATGGCTCCAGTGCACTGACATGGACAGCACTAACTCAGAAGCTGGTCCACCTGTTGGCTTGGCTCCCTACAGTAGCAATACCGACAGGAGGCGCTCTTTACCCTGTAATTCCCCAGAAGCTTCTCAATTGGCATTTGTAAAATACTATAAACTTTTAAAAACACTTTTACTCATTCACTTGCAGTTCATTTTATATTTCAGTCCCTCTTTGATTTTAAGAAGTCTCCGAGTCACATTCAGTGACAGTGATCTCATAAGTACTGTGTCCCTTGTGGGGTAATGAAGGAAAATTTTTCCTATGACAGTTACTCCTTCTCCAGCACATAAGCCTGCTGCAGCAAACAGAAACACCGAAATGACACCTAGGGTTTTGAGGCAGATACCCTTATGTGGACAGGCCTGATAGGGGTTCAGTCACTCACACAAATACCAGGCCTTGAACCTTCGTAGTTCAGGGCTTTTATGTGCTAAGCAGGCAGGAAGTACAGAAGCAGAGCACCAGTTATTGATTGGTTATATGTTATGTTATTATGACTGATTAAGTGAAAGCTCCATCATTTATGTGTAAGTATGTAAATTGACACTCTGGGCAAGCCTGGAGTTTGTGTGAAGCAAGTGCTTGAGACATACAAGTTCAGGATATGGTCATCTACATAAGGGAAATACGCACCTAGCGTTGACAGAAGGCAGGAAGACAAATCTGCTCAGGGAGTAGCTAGTTGCAGGAGTTTTAATTTTAAAAAGTTAACTCTCTGTTTTCCTCTTCAAGCCTGCTTCAGGCTGAAGTGCCCACAGAAGGGGCATGTCTTCAGCACACGCTCTTCTCCCTACCTGGCAGGCCCTTTGGGCATTTCTAGCTGTGACTGAGAGCTCCAGGGCCTTGATGTGTACACGTTGAGCCCTTGGAGGGGTCTCAGCAAAGACTCTTTCATGTGTTTGTTCTGCTTTCTTCCCTCGTGGAAGAGAGGCTGTGGGGGCCACCATCCAACAGTCATTGCCGGCTGCTTCAGCCCCTGTCCCGATTTTTCCACATACCAGAGGTAGCCACCGTCTTGGCTATCCCCAGTGTACAGTCCTAGGCTCTGGAATGTGGGCACATGTGCCGGGATTCTTGGGACGCCCCCAGCTGGATCCCGTTCTAGCTTCAGTCGACCATCCCAGCTGTGAGCCAGACCTTCTGGGCCTTTGCACTTACTGTAGGCAGCATTTCTTGCAAAAGCCCACTCCAAAGCTCCATACTGCCCTGTTCAAACTACAGTTCTAAGGAAATAAAATGCTGGCCCAAGTTTGATTATTCCTTTTTTTATAAAAATAAAAAAAATTGTCCTTAATTTTTAACAGTTTTATGAAATAAATGGCAAAATTTAAACATTGCAGTCTGAATTTCTTCATCAATAGAATGGATGCTGTTCTAGCTTCAAAGCCCTCACTATCTGTCTATGTATCTATCCATCTATCTGTCCATCATCTGTCTATCCATCTATCCATCCTCACTCCTTGGTGTGAGCGAACTTCCATCTTGGATGCCTCACATGGAGGTAAACAGTGGCCCTGCTGTAAACTTCACAAATGACAGAAAATCTCTCATAGAATCCCAAAGTAACCCCGGCCACGTAGCCGCAATGTTTCTGCCGTTGGCATCGCCCTGCGTGGCCTCAGCTCTCTGGCTCTAATTTCCACATTGTGGTCTTTCACTAAGAGAATCTATTTAATAATGTGGGGTCCCTCTTGCCCCTGCATTCTGCAGGAGCCAAAGCCTGCCTGGTGACCATTCTTTGTATCAGTACTGCCCAGTACCACCTCTCGCATTTGCTATGTGTTAGTTGTCATGGACAGTACTAGCTCCTTCTGGTCTCTGCAGTTTTCCAGGCAGCTGTGGAGAATAAACAATTTTATTGTCCTCCCAGTTCTGAGAAATGAGAAGTGCATGCGTGGTTATGTGATTGGAAATGCCATGCGGTGAGAGCCCAAAGCAGCAGCCCTTGGCCGCCCAGCTTCTGGGTCCCTCATAATCCAGCCAGCTATGCCAGGACTGCACAGCCATCCTCCCCTGATCCCTGTCTTATTTTCAAATTGAGTTACTTAAAAATTTAGTTAATTACATGTTAAAGACATTTCGACTGCTTTGATAAATAACAGTTAAGGTGGTTAGCAAAAAACTGGCAGCTTGCTTTTTGATCACCCCCATAGAAGATTGGGTGGAATATTTAATATAAAATTATCTTTTACATAATAGCTTTATGTGGAAGTCATTTAGCCGTATGCAATTTGGTTTTCAAAAGTCTTACAAAAAAATGAGCCAGCCTTCATATACTCAGGAGGCTGAGGCAGGAGGATCACAAGTTTGGGCCAGTCTGCACTACCTAGTAAGACCCTGTCTCAGAAAGATTTTTTTTAAAGTGTCACAGAGCCCTGAGTGAAGAACAAGGGCTCATTAAATTAGTTCTTATGTGTAAAGCTTCAGTACAGCTGAGGCTTCAGGTGCTAACTACTTTAGCTGAAAGGTAATAATAATAATAATAAAAATTCCTTTCAATGTCAGTTCTGTTTTGTTTTGAAATCCTTCTGAAATGCATTGGTTTTCTTTACTGAGCTACGGAATCTGTATTGGATATTTAGGAATATTACAGTGCCCAGGTCTTAGTATAAATATGCATTTTTTTCTACAGCATTATAGAACCTAGTGATTCAGAAAATCACATGGCAGCATGGGCATCGCTCCTTGGTAGAGTGCTTGCCTAGATGTACAAGGCCCTGTGTTTGATCCCTGCACTGAGAAAGAATATTTAGCAGAATCTACCGTTCCTCCCCCCCTTGACTCTTGATTCAAATTTGTTGTTCTTTTTGGTCTGCTCAGCCCTGCCCTGAGGACGGACCTGGCACAGCATGTAGTGCTGAGGATCCAATCACAGTCCCCTGCCCCTGGCTAAGCTTGCCTAAGCAGGTGCTTTACTCATTGGCCCTCAAATTTGTTTTTTATGTGGTCTTTCTCTTCATTCTAGAGTACAGTAGCAAGTCTAAGTGAATGACAGAGCCCAGGTGTTAAAATTCTGAACTGTCGGGACATAAACCTCTAGTGGATTTCTTTTTTATTGAACTCAGGCCCTTGTGTTTGCTGGGGAAGTGCTTATTCCACTAAGCCATCTCCCCAGCCCCCTCTGGTGGATTTCAACAGAGCAGGATTATTGTGAGCCCTTTTCCTTTGAGATAGTAAAAAATTTAGTATAAGAATGATTATCTCTGCAAGTACATACATTTTGCCCAAAATAAGAGGGGATTTTTTTGTCCCATAAATAATTACAGATTACTTTTGTAGAATGATTAGTATATACCAAGCACTGTCCTAAACATTCTGATATCCAGTATCTCATTTCCATGGCAACTTGATAAAGCATGTGCCATTATCCCGACTTTATAGATTAGAAAACTACAGCTTAGGGAGGTTAAGCAGCTTTTCTAAGGTTGCATAAGATCAAAGGTAGGTCTTCTCTGTTTCAGAGCCTTTTACTCTCTGCAAACCCAGCCACCTGTGAGGGGTGCCGAGACTGGAAGGCTAAGCCCTGGGATGCAGCCTCTGCCTGCATGCTGACTGCTGACAGCCTGTGCACAGTGCTGCTTGCTTTGGCCCCGAGTGAGTGCTCCCTGCACCAGATGTGGGCACTGAACAAGACTCTTGGGTTTGCTACTGTGTCCCCTCGAGCCTTGCTGCCCCCAGCAGCCCAATTAGGCAGAAGGGCGGTGCCTCTTTTTTGACTTTCAAGCACTAGAGTTCCACATAGGATATTGGAGGGAGGCTTCCATTGCTAAAAATAAATCTCATTAAATCAGTGAGTTAAAAGTCAGAACAGCGAAGCACACAACTGCATGGCTCTCTTGTAAGCATGAGTTTTTGTTTTGTTTTTTACACAGGGTTTCTCAATGTAGATCAGATTGACTTCAAACTCAGCAATCCTCCTACCTCTGCTTTCCAAGTACGGGCACCACCATGCCTGGTCAGCATGAGATTTTATTTTCCTGCAAGTAACTTTTTTCAGGGCCAGGGAGAGAGTTCAGCAATCTAAGTGCCTGCCTGGCAAGTGCAAGGACCAAGTTTAATCCCCAGTGCCACAGTGCCAGCCACCCAAACCAGGCATGGTGGTACACACCTGTAATCTCAGTGCTGGGGAGGCTGGAACAGGAGGATCACGACAACTCTGAGCTGTGTAGCAAGACCCTGTACAAAATAAATAAATTTTTTAAAACTAAAAATAAAAGTAATTTTTCCATCTCCAAGGAAGAGAAATGCCCCAGGTTTTCTCTTGATCCAAGATGTCACAGTCTCACCAAGGAGAGTCCCATAGGAATGGGCACATTTTTGTGTCAGGAAGGAACGTTTCATAAACTTACCAACACTCTGCCAGTTGAAGGGGCCAGGAACTGACCCAGTTCCAGCTCACAGCAGACCCCCTCTGTCATTCCTACAGAGAAGCCAGTGCTTCAGAGCAGACACTCTCTGGATGGCTCCAAGCTTTCCGAAAAAGTGGAAACCGCCCAGCCGTTGTGGATAACATTAGCACTGCAGAAGCAGAAGGGCTTTCGTGAGCAGCAAGCCACCCGTGAGGAGAGGAAGCAGGCCCGCGAGGCCAAGCAGGCAGAAAAGCTCTCCAAAGAAAACGTGAGTAGCATGCTTTTCAACTTTAATTCTGCCGTCCCTTAGCTTTTAGGCCACACGGATTGATTTTTTTTTTTTTTCAAAAAAAAACCTAATCGGGAGGACAGAAGGACAGAAGAGTGAATAAATCAAGTTACCTTTAAATCAGGGAAGCACTCTCAGTATGAAATCTGGTAGTTTCACTATGCTCTTGGGTGAACTTGCTTTGCAGAATTTGTGGTGTGTTTACAGCAGTGACCCACACAGAACACCACTTAGTGCAGGGCTTCCAATCTGAGTTTTCCCTTTCTATGGTTTCTGTTCCTAGAAGCCAGCCATGGTCCAGCAACACTAGGTGGACCTTTCAGAAGTAATTATCAGGGGGGCTGAGGAGATGGCTCAGTGGAATAAGCACTTTCCTGGCAAGCGCAAGGGCCTGAGTTCAATCCCCAGTTCCGCCAAAAAAAAAAAAGAAGTAACTATTGGTACATTTTAAATTTTGTACTGTCTAATAGGGTATCACTGCTTCCAACTGCACCCCTTTAATGCCTTTCCACTATCCACACCACCTTCCCATAGTGCTACCATAGTGCTACCCTGCTACCAGACTGATTAGAACAGAATCAGAGCACTTGTGTTCAGGTAACCCCTGCTTTAAGAATGGCCCCCAAGTAGAACAGTAAGTTACAAACCCACAAGAGAGGCTGTAAAGTGCTTGCTTTGTGCAAACAAGGAAAAATTCTTGACTTAATAAGGAAAGGAAAAATACCATATGCAGAGGTTGCTGAGCTCTAGGGTACGAGTGAAGCGTGGTCTATGTAGGGGTTAATAGTATCCTCATGAGGATGGTACTAAAATACGTCCTTCTTAGATAGGGGAGCAGTATTGCCTGTGAGAAATAAATGATTTTATTTATGCAGCAGACAGATAGAAATCCAGAGCCTTGTTCCCATGCCTGGACTGGTCAGTTTCCTGGGCCTCTCCTTGGGCCACTGGCATTGAAGGCTGTTTCACTGAGGCTAGGCTGAGCATACGCTGCTCACTCTCCAGCGACTGGTGCTTCCTGTGGGTCGTGGAAGCCCCATATGGCACACTCAATGTATGTGAGGTTGAGAATGTACCTCCCATCTCTGCCCCCCAGGCCAGCATCAGCACACAGCCTGGAGGCAGCAGCGGCAACAGAGCAGGTTCGCTGCACAAGTCCACTGCTCAGCCAGAGGAGAAGCCAGAGACAGCCGTGTCCCGGCTTGAGCGCCGAGAACAGCTGAAAAAGGCCAACACCCTCCCAACGTCTGTGACAGGTAGGAGCTGCCCATTTCTGCTTATGTCTGTTACAGGTTTCTCAAGACATGCTCTTGTCCCACAGTGCAAAGGCTAGCACAGTGCTGAAGGCCACAGGCTGCCTTGTGGCCCCACTCATGATCTTCGAGACCGATAAAGCTAATCTGATAAAAGCCACCAGACGGTCCTCTGCTGTCAGCAGTTTAATGGGGAATATTTTCAGCTCCTCTAGGACTGGAGAAACTCTTAATGTGTAGCACTTGCCATTTTCTTTTTTCTTTTGGTGGAACTGAGGATTGAACTCAGGCTCTTGAGCTTTCCAGGTAAGCACTTATTCTACTGAGCCATCTCCCCGGCCCCTCTTGCCATTTTCTATGGTGTAAATACTGGCACTCTGGACAGTTTACAGCAGCAGCATGCCACCAGCTGGCTCACTAGATGCAGAGTGAGCCATCTGCACAGTCATGGCCTGCAGCCTGACGAAGCTGAGATAAGACAGAGTAGGCCGAAGAGATAGATTGGCGGTCTAAGCACCTGCCTGGCAAGCACAAGGACCTGGGTTCAGTCCCCAGTATTACATTGCCATGCCAGCCACCAAAACTGGGTATGGTGGTACATACTTGCAATTCCAGAGCTGGGGAGGCTGAGACAGGAGGATCATTACAAGTTCGAGCTGTGTAGTGAGACCCTGCACCAAATACATACATAAATAAAAGAGTTTAAAACTTTTTTTAAAATAGAAAAGAAGAGAAAGAGTAGAGAGGTATTTGGGGGAAAGGGTGAAGCTTAGGTACAGTTTAAATGGAGCAGCAATTTGATAGGCTCAGAGAAAAGGACAGAGAAAAAGCCAAGCTGAGCAGACACAGGACCTTTCTTCAAAATTATGATGTGGAATGTGTGAAATCTCCCATCGGAAGCCCCACCTGACCCTCCAGGCCTAGCTTGGAAATGGAAGCTGCTTCTCCGTGTCAGTGGACTCAGAGCTCCAGTGCTCCGGGTTCTTTCTATTGGATGTGGTTTCAATCAGCAAGTTCCTGAATGTCTGCCTTTACAAAAGAAGGTTGTCAGGCCGGGGAGATAGCTCAGCAGTCTGAGTGCCTGCCTGGCAAGTGCAAGGATCCAGGTTCGATCCCTGGTACCAAATGGCACGCTGTCCCTGGAACCCAGGTGCCCCTCGCTGGCCGCTGAGACTGGGCATGGTGGCACAGGCCTGTAATCCCAGTCCTGGGGAGGCTGAGACAGGAAGATCACTATGAGTCTGAGCTGCACAGTGAGACCCTGTACTAAATTAATTAATTAATTATTAATTTTATTTAAAAAGGTTTTTCACTACCAGGTCTGATGTTAGCATCAGTTTGCATATGCTCATAACTTAACAGTCATTTGAAAAATTATTTTCTTAAAAGACAAAATTATCCAAAGTTTCCAATCATTTCCTTGTTACAAATTAGCTGGTACATACCTTTTTTGTATATGATATTGTGATTATATATAGAAATATATATTTTACTTTTATTTTATTGGTACATTTTAGATATACATAATGATGACATTCATCATAGGGAGTTTGTACCTGTATACGAATGATATATTCTGTTTTTCCTTATTTTTTCCATTCTCCTCCTCTCTTCAACCCCTCTTCTCTTTATTTACAAAATCTTTTTTTCCATTTTTCCCTCTATTTTTTTTTTGCATTCCAAAGGTGACCCTTCTATTACACATTGCTATCTTCAGTGTAGTTACTTGGTTCATAGATATCAGCACGTACAGTTAATCAGGGTGAGAATCCGACCAACTAACTGCTAGTTTGAAAAGCCTGCTGATGGTTCTCAGGATCATTGCCTTACCCATCTTGTATGTATAAATGTATGGCTTTGCCCCTGTCATGTTTCCCAGCTTCTCTTCTTGCCCTCTCCTCATTGTCCAATCCTCAAGTTCTCACTTTCCTTTTAATTGTGTTATATCTTTCTATTTGTATTTCTTCTTTTGATTTCTTATACTAGGGAGACAATACAATATTTGCACATATGGGTCTGCTTTATTTCACTTATAAGTATAACTTCAAGCGGCATCCACTTAAATATGAAGGCTTTGAGTTTTCCATTCTTTATAGCTGAGTAATACTCCATTATATAAAGACACCACATCTTTTTCAACCATTCCTCATGTGAGGGGCATCTTGGTTGTTTCCAAGATTTGGCTATCACAAATAGTGCTGCTATAAACATAGGTACACATATATCACTATGATATTATGTTCTCTGTTCCTGGAGGAAAATTCCCAGTAGGGGATAGCTGGCTTGAATGGAATTTCCAGTCCTAGTTTTTTAAGGAGTCTCCACACTGATTTCCATGATTGTACCAGTCTACATTCCCACCAGCAGTGAAGAAGGGTACCCTTTTCCCCACAGCCTCTCCAACATTTGTTGCTTGTTAATTTCTGTGTGATAGCCATTCTTTATGAGGTGTGATGGTATCTCAGTGTTGTTTTAATTTGCATTTCACTGATGGCTAGTGATGTGGAGCATTTTTTCATATATTTATTCACTTCTTTAATCTCATCCTCTGAGAAGTGTGAGTTCATGTCAGATGCCCATTTCTGCACTGGGTCTTTAAATTTAGGGGCCCTCATGTTTTTTAGTTCTTTATAAATTCTAGAGAGCAGACCTTTGTCTGAGTGCTTATTAGTTAAGATTTTTTTGAAATTTGTGGGTTGTCTTTTTACTTTGTTGGTAGTTTCTTTTGACCTTCTCAATAAAAGGTGGTCCCAGTGATTAATTATTTCAAGTATTTTCCATGCAATTTGATTTTTATTAATGAACACTTTGCCTACTCCTAGGTCTTCAAGAGTTCCTCCTACTTTCTCTTCCAGGAGATCGAGTGTTCCTGTTTTAATGTTTAGATCTTTAATCCATTCTGACTTTAGCTTAGTGCATGGTGATAGACCTGGGTCAACTTTTAGGTTTCAGCATGTGGAGAGCCAGTTGTTCCAGCACCATTTGTTAAAGAGGCTGTCTTTTTTCTAGTAAGTGTATTTGGCACCTTTGTCGAAGATGAGGTGACAATGTGTTCATGGAGGCCTACTCATCTCCTAATCTATGTCACTGATCCTCAGGTCTATTTCATTTTTAATACCATGCTGATATTATCACAGTAATTTTGTAGTATAACTCCAAGTCAGTAAGTGTAAAGCCCTTGTCTTTGTTAGCCAGTACTGCCTTTGCTATTCTAGGTCTTTTCTGGTTGCAAATAAATTTAAGGAACAGTTTCTCTAGGTCTGGGCGGTATGCTGGTGGTAATTTGATAGGGACTGCATAGAATCTGTGAAACAGTTTTGGGAATATGACCATCTTCAGAACGTTGGTTCTTCCTGTCTAAGAGCAGGGAATATCTTTCCAATTTCTGACATCCTCTACGATCTCTTTTTTCAGAGTACTGTAATTTTTTGTGAAAAGATCTTTGACTTCTTTATTTAAATGAATTCCAAGGTATTTCATTTTCCGTGGTGCTATTGTAAAAGGTATTGTTTCTCTAATTTCCCTCTCAGTATGTTTGTTATCTGTGTAGAGGAACATTATTGACTTTTGGGTATTGACTTTATATCCTGCTATGCTACTAAATTTCTGTATCAATTCTAGTAGCTTCTTGGTGGAATATTTTGGGTCCTCCAAGTGAAGTGTCATGTCATCTGCAAATAATGATAATTTAACTTCTTCTTTTCCTATTCTTATTCCTTTTATTTGTCTCTTTTGTCTCATGGCTCTAGCTAATGATTCCAGAACTATATTGAATAGGAGGAGTGATAGACGTCATGCTTGTCTTGTACTGGATCTGAAAGTAAAAGATTTCAGCTTTTCCCCATTTAGAATTATATTAGCCATTGGGTTGTCATAGATGGCTTTTATCAAATTAAAGTAGAGGCCTTCTATTCCAATTTTCTGTAGGACTTTGAACATGAATAAATGTTGGACTTTGTCAAAAGCCTTTTCTGCATCAATTGAGAGAATCATGTAGTTTTTAGATTTCGCTCTATTGATATAGTGTATTCCATTTATAGATTTTTGAATATTGAACCATCCTTGCATCCCTTGGATGAATCCTACCTGGTCATGGTGTATGATCCTTTTGATGATTTGCTGTACTCTATTTGCTAGGATTTTATTGAGGTTTTTTGCCTCTATATTCATGAGGGAGATTGGCCTGTAGTTCTCTTTTTTAGTTGTGTCTTTCCCTGGTTTTGGTATCAGTATAATACTTGTCTCCAGGAATGATTTTGGGAAAACTGTTTCCATTTCAGTTTCATTGAAGAGCTTGAGGAGTGTAGGGATTATATCTTCTGTAAATTTCTTGTAGAATTCAGCTGTAAATCAGGACCTGGACTTCTCTTTGTTGGCAGGCTTTTTATTACATTTCATATTTCATTGGCTGTTATTGGCTTATTGAGAGTTGTTATATCTTCTTGATTCAGTTTTGGTAATTTGTGCCTTTCTAGGAATCTGTCCATTTCTTCTGTGTCTTCTATTCTGTGAGCATAAAGATTCTCAAAGTAGCTATTGATAATCCTCTGAATTTCCACTGGGTCTGTGGTGATTACACCCTTTTCATTCTTTATTGCTTGTATTTGAATTTTTTCTTTCCTCTTTTTGATGACGTTAGCTAGGGGCTTATCGATTTTATTTAGTCTTTCAAAGAACAAGCTTTTTGATTCATTAATTCTTTGAACTGTTTTCTTCATCTCAATTGAATTAATCTTTGCTCTAATCTTTATGATTTCTTCCCATCTTTGGGCTCTGGGTTTGGATTGCTCTTCCTTTTCTAGATGGTGGAGGGGCAACATCAGGGTGTTTATTTATTCCCCTTCTGTTTTCCTAATATGTGAGTTCACAGTTATGAATTTCCCTCTGAGAACTGCTTTCATAGCATCCCAAAAATTCCGGTAAGTTGTGGTTGAATTTTCATGAAGTGTAGATATTGTTGAATTTCTTGTTTAATTTCTTCTGTGACCCATTGATTGCTGAGTAGGGTGTTGTTTAATTTCCATGAATTTAGCGGGTTTTTCTGATTTCTTTTATTTCCAGTTTCATTGCACTGTGATCAGATAATATGCATGGGATAATTTGTGTTTTCTTGCATATTCTTAAACATGACCTATGGACTAGTATGTGGTATATTTCAGAAAATGATCCATGTGCAGCTTAAATAAATATGTATTCAGCTGTGGTTGGGTGGAACACTCTGTATATGTCCACCAAGTCCATTTATTCCAGGCTGTGATTCAGTTCTGCTACTTCTTTGCTAATTTTTTGTCTGGTTGACCTGTCTTTTTGGCATAAGGGGATGTTAAGGTCTTCTGTTAAGATTGTGGTATTGGATATTAGATTTTTCAGGTCCACTAAGATTTGTCTTACATAGTTGGGTGTCCCTGTGTTTGGTGCATAGATATTTATGAGTGTTACTTCTTGCTCTTGAATTTTTCCCCTGACCAATATATAGTGGCCTTCTTTGTGTCGTTTGATCATTCTTGGTTTGAAGTTGAGACTTTCTGAGAACAGGATTGCTACCCCTCCTTTTTCTGAGGTGCTGAGGCATGTAGTATTGTTTTCCATCCTTTGACTTTCAGCCTATGAGTTTCTTTATGAGTTGTATTTCTTGTATACAGCACATTGTTGGATTTTGTTTCCTAATCCACTGTGCCAGGCTATTTCTTTTAATTGGTGAATTGAGTCCATTTACATTGATAGTTATATTTGAGATGCATTGATTTATGCTCAACATGTTATTTACCTGCTGTTGTTTACTCCTTTTTGTTCTATGTTTGCCCTTTTTAATGGGTTCCTTCTATTCTCGTTCATGGAGTTCTGATCATTTTGGTCCCTCTTTAGAACATCTTTCAGTAGTCTGTGTAGGGTTGGCTTTGTCATCATGAAATTCTTTAGTTGTTCTTTCTTACTGAAGTATTTCACTTGTTCATCAAACTTGAAAGAGAGTTTGGTAAGGTATAGTAGCCTGGGCTGGAATTTGTTTTCATAGAGGACTTGAAGTACCCTGCTCCTTGCTCTTCTTGCCTTCATGGTTTGTGAAGAGAAGTTAGCTGTAATTCTGATGTATTTTCTGTTGCATGTGATCTGCTTCTTTTCTCTAGCAGCTTTCAGTATATTGTTCTTGTGCTGGATTTCTGAGATCTTGACTATTATATGTCTCAGTGTGTTTTTAATTGGGTTGAAGTTATTTGGCATTCTGTATGCTTTGGTTATCTGTCAGATTGTTTCCTCATATTTGGGAAGTTTTCTGGTATTAATTCTCCCCATATTGTTTTTATATCATTTGTATTGACTCCATCCTTCTCATTGATGTCTATAAGTCTCACATTGTTCATCTTTGCATCATCTTGCAGGTGATGAATTATTTTTACCTGCATCCTAGTTGTTTTTAAGAGATCTTTTCGCACCTTTCCACTAGCTGTACAAACATCTTCAAGATCTGAAACTCTGACTTCAGTTTCACTCAAACAGTTTTGCAGGCTTGTGACTGAGATTTTGAGTTCCTGTATATTTCTTTGATTCTGCTTCATGCGATCTATTTCCTTCCTGTATTGCTCATTCAAGGAATCAATAATTTTTCTAATCTCCTCTATTTTTTTATCAATGTCTTCTTTAGAAGCAGTTATTAATTCTTTTACTGCAGTTTTTTTCAGATTGGCTTTCCTTCATATGTTTCTGTGTCTGATTCTTTACTTCAGATGCTATGATTCAGAGATTTCTTTTTTTATTTCAGAAATTGATTCTGCTCTGAGTTCCTCTACACCTTTCTGCTGTTGTTTCTTTACTTCCGACACTATTGATTCATACATTTCAACTGAGCCAGTGTCCTCTGCACTTGTTCTGGGTGGGATCAAGACCTGAGACTGCATTTTGCTCCTTGTCTTGTTCATTTCATATAGCACGGACTTCTGACCTTTGGTATAGACTTTGGTGCAGTGATAATCTTAGCACCTACTGAAATTCGGGTGGAACTCTATTAAAAGTTTGAGTTTATCCAGTTACACCTGGCTTGGGTCTAGCTGTTGTGTTCAGCTCCTTCCTGCTGCAGCCCTTGGAAGTGAACCAATTGTGCCTCTCTGTTGTGCCCCTGGCCTGGGGGAGGCCAAGGGAGCGCAGAAGCTCTCCCACACACTAGCCAGGCCTGGGCTTGGGCTGGATCTGGGGGTTCCAAGAGCATCGCAGAAATTCTCACTCACTGGGTTGGCTTGGGGCAGGGGCTGTGGAAGGGTCCAGATGGCACAGTACAGGGTCTCACTCATGTGGCATGCAACGTGGCCTGTGCTGGCTCTGGAGGGCCAGAATGTGGGGAAAGGTCTGTCTTGCACAGCGGGCCTGTTCTTGGTCCAGCTGGCTCAGGAGAGAGCAGAAGCTCTCCCACACACTCGCAGGGCCAGGGATTTGGTGCATCTCCCTTCCATTCTTTTTTATCCCTTCTTTCCTTCCCCTCCCTCACCTATTCCTCTTCTCATTTGAACTCCTCTCATTTCCCAAAATCTATTATATATATATATATATGCTTTGGTCTTCATGTACGCTTTCAGTTTCTCACACCAGGGAAACCATGTGATGCTTGAACGTTATGTCTAATTTCACTTAAGAGTATGGTGTCAAGTGAATCCGTTTAGCTAGAAATGTCTCAACTTTGTCCTTCTTTATGGAATGATATTCCATTGTATAAATCAAACAAACAAACCAAAAAAGCTTCTTTTTCCATCACTGGCTGATGAGCACTGGGGCTATTTCTAAGATTTACATATTACAAACCATGCCACTATAAACGTGGTGCACATATATCGCTGTGGTATGCTGCCCTTAATGCATCTGGGGAGACATCAAGAAGGGTGAGATGGAACCTCAGGGTTTAGGTTTTGGAGGAAAATCCACAAAGACGTCCACAGTGGTTGCACCAACCTGCACTCCCACCACGAGTGGAAAAGGATTCCTTTTTCCCTATAGTCCCAACAGCATTTATTATTGGTTGATTTCTCGATAATAGCCATTTTTCTGGAGTGAGATGTAATCTCAGTGTTGTTCTCCTTTGCATCTGTCAAATGAGCAGTAATACTGAATATTTTTCATAAATATTTGCCATTTATACTTATTTATCTGAGAAGTGTATGTTCATTTCACCTGCTGATTTTGCACTGGGTCTTTAAACTTGGGGTTCTGATTTTTTTTAGTCCTTCATGTGTTCAATATAGGGCCAGGGAGATAGCTCAGTGGTCTAACCCCCTACCTGATAAGCTCATGAACCCGAGTTTGACCCCCAGTACCACATACCTGGCACACTGGCTTGATGGCATATGCCTGTAATCCCAGTGCTGGGGAGGCTGAGACAGAAGGATCACTATTAGTCTGAGCTGTGTGTGAGACCCTGCACCAAATAAATAAATAAACATTTTTTTTAAAAAAGAACTACATATATTCTATATATTAGTCTTTTGTCTGAGAAACAGCTGTCAGAAATTTTCCCCCACTGTGGAATGTCTCTTCGCTGTCAGTGGTTCCTTTTACTGTGAAAAAGCTTTTTAATAATATGAAATCCCAGTTGTTGATTTTTTGTGATATTTCCAGTCTGACTGAGGTTTTGTCCGTAAAGTCTTTGCCTACACCAATGTCTTCAAGAGTTCTCCCTATTCTATTTCTAGCAGATTTAGTGATTGTGTTTTAACATTTAGGTCTTTGATCCATTTTGGTTTTGATTTTACTTTAGTGCATAGTGAAAGACATGGACCTAGTTTTAATCTTTGGCAGATGTAAACCCAGTTTTTCCAGCACCACTCTCTTCCAGTATAGGTGTTTGGTTCCTTTGTCAAAGATAAAGTCGCTGAGTGTGTTTGAAATTGTTGCTGCTGCTTCTAATTTATTCCATTCATCCTCAGGTCTATTTTTTGTCAGTAACATGCTCTTTTTATCACAGAAGCTTTGTAGCATAATTTCAAGTCAGGGATTGTAATGTCTTCTGTCGCGCCTTTGTTGTCAACAATTGCCTTTGCTATTATAGGTCTCTTCTAGTTGCAAATATGAGGATTGTTTTCTCTAATCTGTGAGATATGCTATTGGTATTTTGATTGAGATTGCATTAAATCTAATAAATAATAATTTTTGAAATATGGGCATTTTCATTATATTGTTTCATTGTACACAAGAACAAGAATATCTTTCCATTTCCTTATATCCTCTTCGATCTTGTTTTCCAAGGTATTGAAATTTTTCAACGTAAAAGGTCTTTTACTTCTTCATTAAATTGATTCCTAGGGTCCAGTTATTCTACTGATGGCTCAGTAGAATAAGCACTTGCCTGGCAAGCGCAAGGGCCTGAGGTCAATCGCTGGTTCCACCAAAAAATAAATAAATAGATTCCTAGGTATTCCATGTTTTAAAAATATTTTTCCTAATTTCTGTCCATTTGTTATTTGTGTACAGGAATGCTATTGACTTTTGTGTGTTGACTTATCCAGCTAAATTACTGAATTTGGTTAATAAATCTAAAAACATTTTTATGGAGAGTTTGAAGTCTTTTATATAGTGT